>VWZW01002151.1:69800-262568 GCA_013397115.1 Edolisoma coerulescens
GGGAACGCCGGGCGCATCCCGCCCCTGCCCCACGGCCGGCAACGGGGAACGCCGGGCGCATCCCGCCCCTGCCCCACGGCCGGCAGGAGGGAACGCCGGGCGCATCCCGCCCCTGCCCCACGGCCCGCAGTGGAGGCTTTCTGCCATAGCCTCGCACGGGAAAAGTTGGGACACCAAACAACTTGAAAACAAAGCAATACCCCCCATACGCAGTCTTTATACGTATACACTGTAAATATTGCTAATGCATACACAGTGCAAAGGTCCTGAAGGCCTCCCTGGATGATGCCCTACGTTGGGCACGCAATTTCTTACTGCAGGTGCTGCTGATATCTTTTGAAATCACTTCTCTCCATTTTCACTGTTTGAAGCCTTCTTGTAAAACACACACATCACAATTAAACCACAACCTCCCCTTTTCTTACAGTGACAATCTAGACTTGGCATTTTTGAACCAGTGAAAACAGCTCAAGGCCCTGTGTGTTACAATCCAGACCTGGCTCCCTGCTAAAACAGCAGTCTCTGGCTCTTCGTTTACCACTTGACATCAACAAAACTGTCACTAACCAGTATGTGGCATGGGCACAACTGCTGCAGCTAAGGGCAGTTTTTGACATAGCTGTGACTATTCAAAAAATAGTCACTATTCAAAAATATTCTCTTACAGTAACCTGGACTCACACATTGCACAGTTTCATAGTATTAAGACAGTGATTTGTTGGAAAACATTATAAAGTTGTTTAAAACTCCACTCACAAGAATAGTTAACTGTACCAATAACAGGTTAACATCATCCAACTGCATTTGGTTATAGTCAACTACTTACACTTTTCAAATACCCAGAAGCCAAACTTACATTAACCAGGTCAGACTGCAACAATTTTCAGTTGAGTACATCTATGTCAGGACAAATTACAGTTTGCACTTCATATCAAAGGAGGCTAATAGGGGCAGAAGAACAACGAGCATCATGGCAAATCCTAAGTGTTATTCCCCTAGCTTTGCACAGTTTGGACGGACAAGACAAATGCATCAGAAACTAAAACAACTCTCACTCAGACATCTACTTACAAGCAAAGAAATATCAAGTTGATAATGAAGGCAACAAAAAGTAAAAAGAATGTCAACAGATTTAAAATGTATAGTACAATAACCTTCTGGTTTTAGGTTTCAAGTTCTGTGGGAACTTCTCCACAAAGGAGGACTAAAAATTTTCATTCTGTGCAAGAACAACAGCCCCACGTATTCACTTGCTTCTCAGACACACAATTTTTAGGAAGACAAAAAACCCTCATGTTCATCCCACTCAATTCAGGAGGCTGAGCAAACCACTGCTATACAAAAGGAATTCCTTTTACTGAACTGTTTCAGTAGGGCAATTTTTAATTCCTTATTGGTACCTTTTTTCTACAGTCTAAATGATCACTTTCTGAAGACAAGTAAGAGCGAGAACCCATGTCCCTATAAAAAATACTTAGACTATCACTGCTGCAAACAGTGAGTGTTAATGTGAGAACAGGTAAGTTAGCATCACGTGAGAGAAAACTGATACAAAGCAACCAGACTTGCCATTATACTGACTCAAGAAATATTGGACTGCAATTCAAAAAAGTAAAACCCCAAACCAAGCCAATAAAAAACCCACAAACCTTTAGATCTCTTTGCCAGCTCTTTACAGAGCTTTTGTACAGAAAAAAAGGGAAGAGGACAGGAAGAAAGTGTTATTTTTAGTCCACAATAGTAAATTTAGCAGAACACAGCAATGACAAAGATTAGTCAGGTGGTTAAAAGGGGAAAAAGAGAAAGAGGGCTTTGCTTTTGATGGGGATAAAGAAAAGGTCTCAAGTTTCTTTTTTCCTGTTTCATCAAAGGGTGATAAAGGCTTCTGCTGCTGTGGAAATAGGTACATGCTACTATATCATTTCCATTTTAATGATCATCTACAGCAACTTTTACCATGCAGTGCTTTCCCACCACAAATGTAAAACTTCTTACGTAATTCAGATTGCATCTTTTCCAGCAAAGTATAGAATAAAACCCCAGGACAACCAGAAGTTCTCTGTTCTCTGATACATAATTCTGTATTGAAGCATATTTACATTTTCCCAAACTTTTAAAACAAACAGTTGAGTTTTGGCCACAAACTTGAGTGACATGTGGAGAAGTGGTTGGAATGCATCTCTAATAGGGTGTAAAGCAACTGACAGTTTATAGGCTTTGGTACAAGAAAGCACAGTAATAACCCACAAGTATTCCCACTGACTTTCCATAAGCATTAAAAATACATGAATGGTAAAGTTTTACTCAATTAGATGTTTAAGTATTCCAGGTAGCCAGCTTGGATTTTTCATTTTCATTTGTTTGTTTTCAGGGAGGAATAACAGCTAGAGGGAAAGGGAGAAGGGAATAAGCTCTGTCTTTGCAAGCAATCCTAAAGGACATGGCATTGGACCATGGTAGCATTTAACTACAGAGTCTGCTTTTGCCAAGTCGATACAGCTTTCCAAAACATGTTTATGGGCTGCCAAGCCAGCTCCATCACTGCAGCTCCGTTAAGTGCTTTAAACACTTATCTCACAACTGAGAGAACAACTGGATAAAAAAAGACTAAAACAACAATTTAAAAATGCATTCACTCCCATGGAGAATTCTACTTAGAATTATCTTAGTTTTGCTAAATTACGAAATGCATTTGAAAGCACAAACGTAAATTCACATCCCCATATGCTCCAATATATTATTTGTAACTCTGGGGCTAAACTTAACCTTTTGGTTTTGAGACTTTATTTCTCAGATGATTAAAAAACATCAGTAGAGAGCATCAGTGGTGCACAGACTGTAACTGAGTTTACAAATAACCTTTCTACTCCTGGATCTCGAGAGTTGGTTTCACTCCAGAGGCTGCTCTGACACACAGTGTTAGCAGAACTCCTTAAGGAACTTTCTACCAGCTCAGAAACGCTGAAGCTCAGTGCCCTAAGGCCCTTCCATCCTCTGCACTCCCCAGACACCAGAGAAAGGCTCAGGAGGAGACAGGTTGAAAAAATACCAGTCAAGGATAACAGGAAGCGCAGGAAGAAGGGATTACAAGCACTCGGTTCAGCTTCTTTGACAAAACTCTTCTGGAAGGGGAGGAAATGGACCAGCCATGCTTCTTACCACCCCACCATAATCTAAGTCTGCTCTATCTGCAGAAGGATTATAGTCTAAGCATGGTAACTCTGGGGTTTAGATTTTATATTTCTGTTTATCAAAGTCAAAGTCCCAGACCCAAAGGCAATGTGGAAGCAAGAGGTTCTTCTCTGTATTAGAGGTCTTGGTACGGTCTGCTTAAAAACAAAAAATTAAAGAAATGCAGTGACGTGGCTCTTTGCTCCCTCTGAGGACCCACTCAAGCTTTCAATTCGGGACAACAGAGATTATCTCCCTTCTGCTTTAGGTAGTAACACCCAAGCACAAATGCAGTTTCCTATGATAAGCTACACTAACAAGACTCAGCAGCAAGTTACAGAACTGAACTTGTTCACTAAAAGAGGGCAAGTCTGATATTGCAGAGACCGCCTGGGACTGTCCAAAACCAAAACCCGAGAGTATAGGACATCCTAGAGTTTCTCTCTCCCTTATCCTTCAATGCAGGGACCTTTCATATTAGAAGACTTTAGGAGCATGTTTAGATTAAAAAATTGTTAGTGGAAATAATATAAATGCACAAGGAATTAAGTAAAACAAAGTAAGTTAAATTGTCCTGTATGGGCTCCACATTGCACGTGGCAATCTCACAGGGACAGAAGGTGCTCTCTACAGTCCACAAAATTTGCTTTCAACAATGCAAAGAGAACACGAGTGAATGTTGTACAACCAAAATAAGGAAACGTGGTACTTCAGTTAAGGACTTCACCATCCATCCATTGTATGTGATACATGTAGTCTCAGCCAACTGGCAGAAAGTGAATTAAAATATCAGAATTACCCAGCTCCTGTCATGGAAGCCTACTTTCCCCCCACAATTAGGCTTAGAGACTTTAATGACGTGGGTAGATCAAAATAATTTCTAACTACTTTTGTAATGGATTAGGATGTATTTCATTAGATTTTATCCATAAAAAATTCATAAAGAGAACAAATGCCTCGAATAAAACTATGTAAGAACATATTCTATAAACATTGAAAAAAAATCCAACTCGTTTCCTGTCAATACAATTTTTGTATTAAAAAGTTTGCATTCAGAGCTGCAATGTACCCTCGCCAAATGCTCATGCATTCCTAATTAGCTTTCTTTTCAAAACTATTGTGCATTGTACCCAGTCTGTTCTTCTCTTTGGTTAGCATTTGACGTAAGGTGTCTCTGTTTAGTGACGTCAACACCAACCGTCAGCCAGCTATGCAAATTGATTAGGCCAGTTGCATCCCTTTTCCTACAATCCCACATTTGTTGTAATTCTCAGAGATGGAGACATGTAACACACATAATGATACCTCTGCTGTGTTCATTAGACACCAACATATGCATTTATTTGTTAGGGTTTTTTTGCAGTCATTCATTGAATGCTAAATATAGTGCAAGACCATCATCGCTTAAGAAGCCTGCAGTGCACCAGGTTTTGTTAGAGCATTCTGTGAATGATATATAGCACCAGTGGTTTGCCTTATGAATTATATCTCCCCATTCTGTTTCACTAGAAAAGGGATATAGAAGGCTCAATACAGGCATACATTTTGAACAGCTGAGTAAACAGGAAAGGAACCATTTCCAGAAGGAAAATGCCAATACTTATAATTTGAAATAAAAATTAAATATCTACATTTTTTTCAGATGGTTGTATTTCAACAATGCTTTAGTTTTCAGTTTAATTATGTGTAGGAAATTAGCTTTTGCATTTCCCTGCTTCCATATTTAATCTGTTAATTACGAGACCCTGATTCTCTCCACCTCACCCCAAAACAGAATATCAGTTTAGGTGGGAAGTGTCCTCCAGAGGTCATCTAGTCCAACCTCCTCTTTGATGCACAACTAACTTCAAAGCTTGATCAGGTCAAGGACAGTCAGTCCACAATCTCCAGTCCACCTGTTCCATTGCTTGGCCATTCACTATGAAAATGGCTTTTTTTACAACCAGTGAGAAAATGTTTTTCTTTACACCCGCCTTGCTGCTACTTGTGACTGCTGCCTTTTGTCCTTTTGCTGAGCAACGGTGAGAAGATCTGGTTTCCCCATAACCCCTGGTGAGTACCTGAGGTGGTAATTAGATGCCCTCTTAACCTTCTCTTCTCTGGGCCAGATAAGCAGCTCTCTCAGTGTCTCTGTACATCTCATGTTTCAGTTTTCCCACAGTATTAGTGGCCCTTGGTTGCACTCTCTTCAGTTGGTCAATCTCTCTTCCAAGCTGGGAAGCCTGAAACTGAGCACCCTTCCTCAGAAGCCGCCTACCAAGTGCCGAGCAGAGGGGAACAATCCCTGCCCTCACCCTCCTCGCTGCACTCAGCCTCAGGCAGCCCCAGATGTGGCTGAGCCCCACTGCTGGAAGGGCGCTCTGCGGAGTCAGGTATGTCCCAGCCTGTTCATTTGTGCTGTCACAGTCTCTCTCATGACCCCTAAACACTAATACTGCCTTCGCTGCTGCTCTTCTCTTTCTACAGACTGCGTGGTCTGCTCTTAAAAGGGAGTGGATTCACTTGAACAGCTCCAGTTTGCAAAGTTAGGTGTACCAGGACACAATTAAGCAAAACAAAATTTTGGCTTAATAAGAAGAACAGCAAGAGAAACAGCTGAGCAGTTACATAAGAGTCTTCCCAAGGGAAGAAGTGGCAGAGTTATGGCTCACTGCATTCACAACCCAGAGAGGACAAGGCTGTATTAAGAATTGGTTCTATGGCAGAGTTTTGTATCACATGTGTAATCTTTTCTAATGGGAGCAATTTTGCAACAGCTTGTATTTGCTATATTCCACACTTCTAGCTCCTCAGAACTACAACATGGACACAAAAGATTTAATCAGCTTATAAAAACAGTTCCAAACAAAACCTAAATAGGAAAAACTGACTAGCAGGAGGATTTGTTCTTGACTGTGTCATTTTGCTGTTTGGCAAGGGAATGAATCTGGAAGTAATAGTGCTGGTATCTGCATAACTGTTCGAGCTTCTTAAAATGTTTCTGCCATCTAATCAGATGTTAATGGAATGGAAAGAACTCCTTTGTGGAATGAAATAAGAGTCATAGCAAACAGTCAGCTGGGGAAGATTTTCTGTCTGTCTGTCTGACCTTCTGGCTAGCTGTCAGTCTCCATCTCTCCTCTATGCATATCAGTCAAAATTCACTTGTCTCTGAGTACTGAGTTTCCAAGAGACTTGAAACCTCGTTATACTACAGCTACAGGGGGTTTTCAGTGACATATATAGCCTTTGCTTCTCACTCTTGATCTAAGCTATTGAGCTTTAAAAACCATACATAAATGGATCAGCCCTTATTCTTCCAAGCATTATAAATGCTCTCTCTGCCTTTTGAGGACTGCATAAATCACCTATTAAAAGCCTGTAAGATTTATACGCAGGAGGATACAAAATGTAGAACAAATTTTAGAAGCTAAAATATTGGTCAAAGATTGCAGAAATTCGACAGGAGCAATACACAAATAGAGATTACTGCAACGATGTGCTACCCCTGCTCGGAGCTGCTTATCTTGGTGCTATAAAGAGATCATGAGGACAAGTCTTGAACACAGATCTCTAGCTACAGGAGCTGGAAAATGTAGGGTAGGGCTGGTGAGGGAAAGAGAAACAAAGTGGGTTTTGTTGCCTTTTTCATAGTTGCCAAAGCCTGGTGTTACTGGTCTCTGAACCACTGCTTATATACAAGAACAGCAGCCAACAGCCATATTCTGATCTTTATAGGCTGTCAAACCAACAGAGCAGGATTAAATAGAAGAATCAAAGGCAGCTTAATCTCATCATCACTGATCTTAGAGAAATAGTCTTATTAGCTACAACCTACTCTTCTGCACCTCTGTCCCACAGTGAGCTAGACACAAAAGTAAGACCCCAATTATGGTTTTAAGAGCCTGATATAAATCCTGCTGGAACTGTTGGGGAAAAGCTTCCAGTGATTCCTCTGGGCTTCAATTCAGGGCGTAATTCAAGAAGAGAAAGTCCATAGAATTAGTTGCTACATGCCTGTCTTAGAAAGAAGGTAACTTAAAGTAGCTGAAAAAAACCAGAAATTAACGAAGCAACTCTAACTTAGATATTTTTTCACTAGGTTGTGTCACTGTTGTACTGGGGATGGTGAGAAACGACACGAGTCTGATCTAGGAAGAAAAGGAATTATTTATTAATTTACAGACTCGTTTATATATCTTAGTTTGCTTGAATGGCACAAGGCCATTGACTTTGATCATCTACTTCTTAGAATGATTGGTTAAATCTTACAACACCCATTTCAAAATATTTCTCTGGTCAGTATCACAACAATGCTACATAACAATCTTGCACCTGCAAGATAAAGGGATTGGTTTACAGAAACTTCTGACTGTTTTCGGCCAGTGTCTGCGAGAAAGCAAAGACTTTCTCGCAGACACTGGCAGAAAGCCAGAAAATCTCCCCGCAACCAAGCTTTCAGCATCCACAAGGTTGTTCAAAGAGTGTACTTATTTGGATTACAATCCCACCCCCAAGATTACAGTACAATTCTTCATTCATTTTGAACAGTGTGATTTTGCACAGTAACAACACTGTAGGATTTTACTCATTCAAGACCAAAATTCAAACTCTGTTACATTCTCCATATTCTATACCTTGGAAGCACTCATTTTTCGAAAGAGAAAGCTTCTCTAGGAAGGTAAGACCTTGTGCCTCTTACCACCACCTTACACCAGTTTACTGACATGATTTAGTCACACTAGCAAAGACTGCCTTGCAAAGCCTGCATTTTTGCAACTCAACAAATTCTGTGGGTTAGACTGGATTATATCAACACGAGGTTTCTACTGTCCAAACACCACTCACGTATTTTAGTGGTTTACTTCAATATGCCTAAACAAATCTAGTTACCACTTTTTTGTTTCCCCAGTGAGTTAAGGCCATAAATCATGTGCAGAAAGAATATTACCAGGGTTGGTTCTGATGGGTATCTTTCACTCCCTGAAACGCTTCCTATAAATTCTGGCAAAACAGTGTAGCTGAAGGATAATGGTAATTGCAAAAATCACAGAGGAATGCACACAAGTGATCCATACAAGAGAACACACACGAGTGATTCCAAGTCTAAGAAGCAGGCAATAAAGACAGTTTGCATGTTTCACCACAGGCTGCTTGATGAGACTTCCCCAATTATGCTTATTAGGAATAGTTACCAAGAAGGATTCTGTTCTTTTAAACGCTACCATTCAAAAGCTATCAGCCATAAAATCACATACTTCTTGTACGTATTTGCAGTTTTCACAGAGGGTTTAGGACACTACTTCCAGGACCTGCCAAAGTATCATTGTTACAGGTTTGAACTACAGATTAGGCACAAATCAGAGGGCTTAAAGGAGTGTGTGTATACTGCGTAATTTGCAAAGTACTGAGAAAAAGACATCACTTTCCAATTACACATACACTGATAAGTGCAGCATTTAAATATGTCAGGAACAGAATATACCTTTGCAAAATTAAAAACAAACTAGAACCAGCAGCAGTGGTTTTGAAGTTAATTAGGCATTCAGGGAGCTTTAACAAAATCAAAAAATATCCCAGGGCCTTGAAATTTCTCATCCCCTCATTGCTTGAAAGTCATACTGCCAAACCATCATGAATTTCACTAGCAGGGGTTTTTTTCTCTTTCAATAAAGTAGTAAGACACGTAGCATTTTACTTTTAAACTTTTTTACAGTCTTTTCTGAGTCAGGCAAGAGTTCTTTTCCTGGGTAAAGGTAGAAGAGAAGAACTACAAAGGTATTAATCTTATTTACTCCCATACATATTGACAAAATCACTAGAGCAGGGTGCATTTTGTAGCATTATAAAATCCTCAAGAGAATTCAATTCCTCCCACACCTCATCCCCAAAATATTTTTGCAGGAAAAGGTAGGAATTATTTACAGAAGCAATTGCCAATAAAATGTCATCACACTGCATCTGTTACAGAAAATAAACATTTCTCCACCATTCCAATTTTTTACATTAGGCTTCTAGCTGAAATTCAGATCTACAGCTAAAATACTATTGTACCCTTATTGTAAGAGAAATGTTGAGAGTTCCTTAATTACAGTGTTGCCAGTGGGAAGCACTGTTGCAAACACGTAAGAGAATTAAAAGAACAAAATTCACCTCTGGAGAAATTCACTGGAGACGGTTGGATTGCCTCAAGAAAAGCCTGACCCACTGGTATTTTCCTTAGAAGACTGGAAAGTATTTTATGAAACATTCTTCTGTATTCAGTGACCAATAAGCTACATCATTGTCATAAGCTCACATGACAGTCAAAAAGATGTCTCTGAAATCAAAGAGCCCAATTCAAGAAGTTCAAGTGTTAAGCAACAGCCATAAATCAAGAACTGAAACATGGACAGCCATAAGGGCCACAACATGTACGTCCATCTAAGTGTAAACTGTACCTGTTGCTCAGGACAGTCACTGGAACACCTGCCCATGCTGAGCACATCTAGGAGCCCATGCAGAAGCACAAAAACAAATTGTTCCTGATTCTGCATAGGTGTTGTGCAAATCATTCATTCTCCTTTATGGAAAGCACAGGAAATCCCATGATGAAGTTAGAAATATGGATTTCAACAGTCTGATAAACAGTGCTAGAGAAAATAAATTTAATTGTAAAGACTAAAAGCAATGAACAGCAACACTGCCCTTCCCCTCACACCTGAACCACCCACACAAGGCAGTCCCCCACGTTTCTAATCTCCAGTCACAAGTAATCATAAGCCTGAGAAGAACTAGTTCAAGCAGCTTTAAAATTTAAAATTTCCTCTGATAAATTTTATTCTGCTGAAGGTTACTGTTAGACACACACACCTCTCTGCCGGCTTTGCACAGTCCAGAACTTTGTATTTACCAATCTGAATTGTCAGCTAAATCCAAGTGCCAGATTGCACTGCAGAGGCAGTCACACACATAGCTGTTTTATTCCACTGCCTGTGAAGACAGTAATCTCTGAGAGAGCAGTAGCTTCTTTGCCCAGGGAGCTAAATTTACTACTACTGGTCTCATAATGCCTCAAGAGACACAGAAGCCCATAAGCAAATAAGCTATGACTGGGATATTAAGGAGTAAATAACACCTCTGCAGACACCTTCCAGAGCCGTAGCATTTCCTGACTCAAGCACACACCAATCCACAAGTTAACTTTTTTTCAGACCCGCAGATACATTCTCTTTAAGAAGTGAGACCAAATCAGAGAAGCAACAGGAACTGGTGTGGAAACAGCAAGTGTCTGAGAATATTGTTCTGTAATTTAGCTACATGAGCTATACATGTCACTGAGAAATTAATTTCAAAACAGGATGGGAAGTGAGACTTGACACTGGGAGCACAGGTGAAAAGAGATATTGGGATTTTTGAGTGTGCCATTTTCCTCGATAGGTACTTTTTGATGGTGAGATCAGTCAGTGCACATTAAATACTTCATAGCATCACTGTCCTGGTTTCAGCTGGAATAGAGTCAATTTTCTTCCCAGTTGCTGGTACAGAGCTGTGTTTGGACTCACTCTGAGAATGCTGGTGACACACTGATGTTGTAGGTGTTGCTTGGTAGTGCTCACTCCAAACTGAGAGTGTTTCAGTGCCTCATGCTCTGCCAGTGAGCAAGTACACCAGAAGCTGAGGGGGAGCAGGGCCAAGACAGGTGACCCAAACTGGCCAAAGGGATATTCCATACCCTAAAAGGTCATGCCCAGTATATAAACTGGGGGAACTGGCTGGGAGCTGCCAGTTGCTGCTCAGGGCTGGGCTGGGCTGGGCTGCTCAGCCAGCACGCGGTGAGCCACCGCATTGTGCATCACTTGTTTTTCTGGGGTTTTAATTCTCTCTCTCTTTCTTTTGTCTCCCTTTTCATTCCAATGATTATCATACTTTATTTCAATTATTGAATAGTTCTTAGCCCATGGGCTTTACCTTTTTTCTGATTCTCTTCCTTTCTTTTGTACTGGGGGTACATAAGCAAGCAGCTCCTGGCTGGGGTTAACTCACAACAATCACAACTTGCATATGTGTAATATTGTATACTGGCTTTCTGGAACTGCATTACCTATAAAATTACTTCTATTTTTATTCACAAAGTATATGTTTGTCTTTGATGATGTCCTGAAAGGGGCTCATTAAATTACTAATGTAACTATTAAAGCTATTAAATTACCAATTTTGAGGGATCAATTCAAAGCACATTGAGATAAGCATAAATCCAAAGCAAACCAAGTGTCTCTTCACTTCACTGACCCTCCCATGAGGCTCTGAATGCTAAAATGCCTTCCTCCTGACAGGATTAACCCCTTCATTATATAGCCCTCCCTGGCCAAAACACTGGAAGTAGTTCCTAGGGCTCACAAAATGTTCTGCTTGGTAGTAGATAATGATGGGGGGAGGAGGGATGCTTGGTTTGTGTTTACTTTTAGAGCCCAGGGGAGAGACTGCTCCCTAAGCTTCCTGACAAGATGCTTATTTTTATTCACATTGTCACTATGTTTTCCCATGAACAAATATTTATACTTCAGAGGAAATGTTTCAGTAACATGTTTCAGACAGGATAAGCAACGTGTTCACTTCCCTTCCTTTTATTATGAGAAAGCAATTTTGCTTACAGGAGGAAGTAAATAAATAGATTCCCCAGAGATGCCTGGGAAGGGGTAATTCTTGCAGGGAACCTGTCTTGAAAATACTGGCAGCATGTCACTGTGTTAGCTGACCTGTGGAGCTTTCATTTGCAATTGCAAGAAATGAACACATCAGAGATTTATTGTTTCCTTTGTTCAGAGAAACAGACCATTCCTGAGCAATCTTGTCTTAATTAAAACATTTGCCCTTCTGACAAATTTTAGTAGCATGTTATGTTCCTATCTGCATTATTATAATGTACATTTAATACATATGGCAAGCTATAAATCCATCTTTTGTTAATACTTCTCAACATGTAACAAACTGAGAAGGCCGATGGTTGAAAATGACCTAATTTTGTTGACTACACCAAATTGTGAGCAGAGGGTTTGATTCTATGATATCCTGGGGTTCCTTACAACCTGATTTTTCCCATGATCCTAAATTAAGGACATATTTGGTTTTACTAACTCACATACTTACTGCAGGAACTGTGAAGATCTGGCTGTGATACTTGACAAAAGCAATATAAATATACACCTGTAACCCAGGCTGGCAACAGCCCCACTTTTCCCTAAGCTGCACAGAGCAGGAACTCAGAAAGATGCCTGGATGCATGGAAAAGTACCTACATATTTATGGTAGAAACTCTTTCTTCATCCCAGGATCTCGCTCATTTCCTGCACCTGCAGTTAGTCTGTGTAAGTATTCACTCTTGAAAATCAGACTTAGCAGCTTCCGTTTCTTTGATGCTTTGAAAAAAAGCTTGACATTGGGTCAAAAGCTACTCTGAGCAGAAGCTGCTCATTACCAACCCTGCAACACCAAGCCTTTATACATTTGTTTTTATCTGCTGGAATAGCAGAACAAAGCTGACTAATCCTGTAAATGAAACGATTAATTGTATGACTTTTCAGTTAAGATTTTTGGTACAAAGTTTGCCAAGACACAGATGCTATAACTCTAAAATACCTGACCAAAAGCTGGTCAGAAGAGCAGTGGTGACAGGCAACACTAAGTGAAATGAGTCAGGTTTTCTTCTATTTCTCCCTGTCGATACTTACCTCACAGGAGAAAATGTTCACATCCATTTTCAGCAGCTTGATCAAAAGCAGAATTCCATTAAAAATACTTCATGCCTTTCTCTTACTGTGGCAATCCTAAGGAGGAAAGAAGGAAAAAAAAAAAAGAGAGAATAAACTTTACTATTTTCAACCTAAAATTACAACACATGCAACAGCAACAACATCTTTTATGATCCATTTTATATGGTATAACAGGCCTGCTTGGTCAAGAAAACAGTCTTTCAAAGTTCCAAACAGGTAAACTGTGTATCTTTACTAAAACACTCTTTGCTCCAAAGCCCTGAAGAAATCATGGGTAGCTCGATGAGCTTTTGAGCATAACTGGAGATTGACACAGCTCTGTCAAATGAAGCCTGTTCTTGAATAATTTCCCTCTGGATTTAGATTTTAAAAAAAAACAAACCACCTTAGGTGTCAGAACCAAACACTGCTGTATCCCAGTTAACCAGCTCCTCTCTCTTAGGCAACAGATTCCGAGGAGGGGTTTTTTGCCTTCCTCCAAGAAGGTGAAAAGACTCTAAAATATCAGCTGACAGCCTGATGATACATGAACTGGGAATTCTGTGTTGCTTCCCCCTTTGGTAAAAATGAAATTAATTATAAATAAAAGCATTATTGTGGCTTGGTTTCCATCCAGGAGCAAGGCAGAGGTTTTCCAAGAACCAAAGGTGGAAGCAACATTGATTTCACCTCAGATGCTGCCCTAAAAGCAATGCTCAATGGCACAAGTAGGTTTCAAGGGTTCATGCTAGCTTGAAGAGCAGCAGTGAAATGCAGAGTCTTCAAATGAACAGAGTAGTGGCCCACTTAGCTTTCCTAGGCATTTCTCCCTTCTTATCAGGATCATTTCAAAATTGAATTTAGGACTGAAGTTAACTTCTCACAGAAATTCCCACTTTCTGTAGATACCCAGCACAACACAACAGAGAGAGCAAAGAGAAAATGAAGTAACGCTTCATTCCACCTTTGTGGAATACGCAAGCCACAAGGACTGATGCTAGAGCTAGAGGCATGATGTTTATATCCTCTAGAAGTCCTGCCCTTCCCTCTGCTACTTATCAATAAGCATTTGAGGGGCAAAGACATAGCAGTCTTCCTGAACTGCTGTGTTTCATGCGGCTACAACTGTGGAGAATCTTCTTACCATCCTTCCTGCTGTGTTTGCCCTTACTTCCTCCAAGGCAGGCCCACACAGCTTCCTTTGTGAGCCCTACAAATAACAGCCTTAACCCACAATGAAACAACCCCCCAGATTATTAATTACTGACATTAGCACACTCAGGGCTCTAAAACTGTTTAAATAGCTACTTATGTGATACTGTACCATTCATAACTCTTTACTTGTTTCCTGAATATTGATGGCAGATAAAAGTTACTTGCAGCTTCTTTCAGAACATCCCTTTTCAAAAAACCCAATCTAAAACAAATGGATCCGGTTTATCTGATCATAAACCCAGAGCTTTCTATGTTTTCATTTCACTGAGATCTCATTCACTTCTAACAGCCTTTCTCTGCTTCACCCTCATTAAAATCTACAGACATGACCTCCAAGGATATATCAAGATCATTCTTACTCTCAAACAGACACGCAAAGCCCTTCCACAAGCTCATTCACAATTCTTTTTCATCAATCATTAATCATTTACATTATTGTCCTATTAAAAGACCACATTAAGACTCTCCTGCTTGCTGAGATATTTTTTAAATTGTTATACTGTAAAGGCAGACCAGTTGTTGGAAGAATGTAAGCGGATAGAAATGCAGCTAAACCTGATTTTCATCATTACTAAAGCCTAAGCCTAAAAGTTCCACTTCATAGATAAAAGTTTATGGCCTTCATCCCCCTGCCCCTCAGTCTTCCACAATCTAGTTTTGAAGATAGTTGAGTCCACAAAATAAAGGCTTAATTCTTAATTAGCGTTGTTCTACCCTATTACAACTCCAAAATACAAACATCTTTTATACCATGGTAATGGAAGCAGATCTCTCTCCATGATGATGATCAGCACTCAGAAGAACAGAACAGCTAAACCTTACATGCACCTTCCTTATCAGAGCCTTGAGGAGCTCACAGCTGAGAAGAGAGCTGGCTTCCTGTGACTCTCACCCTATGTGCCTGCAGAGAGAGTATCAGTTGTGGCCGTGGCAGTGCACTTCCTTCTCTCTCCCATCTGCTCCACACCCAGGCAGGCATTACCTGAATTAATGCCCACCCACAACAGCAAGCACACCGTGATACTGCAGGCAGGACATGCAGCAAGGTCACCGTGGGCTGACGGAAACTAAAACCAGCTGGAACACAGAGTAACTCAGTGAGGGATGTACTTGTATGGGCTAATTCTCCAAAGTGGGGAATTTCTTTTAAATAGGCAGGAAGGTGAGGAACGGGAACACCTGCTGCAGGTTGGCAGGTGAAATATTTGCAGTGCAAACCAGGCCCAGAAGGACTGCAGAAGAGGCCAGGTGAAACACTGGGCTCTCTGGATGACTACTTGGGGCCAACAGTCATGTCTAATCTGGTCTAGAAGCCTCTTCTGTGATGGACAAGACACTCCTCTAACACACTGACACTACAGAAAACTCAAGAAAACTCAGCCCAGTTTTCCCCTCAAATCCACCTCAGCTTCACCTTTGCGTTGTTCAGAAGCCTTAGCTGATCCAGTCTTTGCTCCACTCGTTTCGTTTGGTTTGTTGGGGGCTTTTATTATTATTACCAAACTAACAATACTGGAGAATTTTCTCAAGTTTTTTGTGAGTTTCTTTTTACTAGCCCATCATCTCTGTGCATTGGTTTCAGTTTCTGTAATACCACACATTCACAGTACATCTGCCCCAAATCTCTTCAACAAACTTTGAGGGAGTACATGGAAGAAAACTGCTTTTAAGCCTTATGTTTCTGACTTACTTAATACAGACTCACTTCAAACTTTTGCCTTTAGAAGTTCAAATAGTGGGAGAAGTTTAAGTAAAAGAAAGAGCAGAACCTTAGTTCACTGTTGTAATCTTTACTATGACACACCTCACTTGCTCTACATTACATGGTTGAACAGACAGTAGAAATGTTACTTCCCATTCATACCTAAACCAACATTTCCTCTCAACATATTTTCAAACCTTTAATGTTGTTGAATCCATAGTAAATGCAAGTGTTTTGCCCTTCAGTTTAGGCAAGTATGCTTTTTTCTGGGGTCTCTCTAAGAGAAAAAGGAACTTTTTCCTGTATTGATTACACAGACAACGGCATGATGACGTGTGATATAAATAGTTCAATTTAACTAAGTACAAATGACAACATTTGGTGTGAAGCTGACAATCAGGTTCTAAAAGAAGATGGGATACTATGATTGCCACTATCTTAGGAGCACCCACAACGACTCAGTTTAACAGCTGCTAAACGAAAGTGCAAGTAACTCTAAAGCTCTACTTTCCTATGCTCCCCAAGCAGGGAAAAGTTTTTCCCTTTTCTCATTCCTTTTTTCAGAGAGCTGCAAAAGAGTTGGGCTGGGTATGGCCCATTGCTTCTCCCCAGAGGTTCTCAACAACTGTAAAGAAGAAAAGGGGCTCTTTAACCTCATTCTCCTGCTAGGTCTTTTTGGGAGGCATGTCCTTCTTTACAACCAGCTCCTCTCATATCCAGTTCTCTACATGCATTTGCACTCTGTACCAATTACAAATTTCATTCTTGTAATGCAGAGAACCATTAATAATTTAAGATTAAAAAGGAACCTAAGGGCAGGAATATTCCATTTTTGCTCACGAGATAGATGGTACTCTGCTAGTACGTCAACTCAAGTTATCTTTGTGCATGCTACGTTAATTCGGCAAATTGCTTTTCAAACAAAGTGCATTCAGAAAGTGCCTGGAGATTCTATACGAGAAGAAAGTTTCATTTCTATAGCAAACGTGCCAAAGCAATACCCAGAAAGTGAAATACGAACAGATTTGTCCATCTAGTTTTCACAAACAGGGGTTAGCCAGGATGAATTTTGTGAAGAAGCCCTCTGCACGAGCGAGTGAAAGTCATGCCAGGTGAAGTGATAAATACCCCAGCGCCCTGCCCGCACCGTGAGAAACCGGAGAAACAATGGGCACGGCTAACGGTATGGAATGGCTCAGGAGCGATGCAGCAGGACCGCCTGACACCCAAGTGAGCTGTCAGCATTTCTGGCCTTACCGCGGACGGGAACGGGACACCAGGGCGAGGCGGGCAGGTGCGGAGACCCTCCTGAGGCAGGAGCCGGGGGCTCCTGAGGCAGGAGCCGCCCCGGAACGGGGAGCGCCCTCGGCCCGCCGCTCCCAGCCCCGGGGTGCCNTCCTCCGCCGCAGCTCCCCGCGGCTCCGGCGCAGCTTCCCACGGCGTCCGGCCCCGCTGGGTCACCCACAGCGACCGACAGCGACGTCTGCCCGTCCCGCGCCCTCCCTCACTCCCTCCCGCCACCGGGGCCGCAGCGTCTCACCTGAGCGCGGAGCGGGACCGGCTGGGGACAGGACAGAAGTGACGCTCAGCGGGGTGCGGAGGGCGGGGCGGTGCCTCGGGTGCGGTCCCGTCCCGCCCTGCTGTGCTGTGCTGTGTTTTGTTTTGCCTTGCCGTGCCGTTCTGTTCTGTGCTGTGCCGTTCTGTGCTGTGCCGTGCCCGGNGAGGGGCCGGGGGTCGCCTCACGGGGCTCTGGGGCTGCCGGCGGCGGCGCGCTCGCCCTTCCTGCCCTCGGGAGAGATCGTTTCCAGGAATTGAGGGGCTGCGGAGGCAGGAAATCCTGCGGGGCCCCGTGCGGGGAGCGGCCGCAATGGCATCACCTCCGCGCGCGGGAGGGTGGGGTCCCCAGCCGCCTCCTCCCTGCTCCTGTGAGCATCCGCGCGGTGAAATGTGGAATCCGACGGTGGGATCAAGGTGTGTGTGCCTCCCTGAACTGTGAATACTCCTGTGTTTAACACTGCTGTCTGACGAGTAAACCCCACGGCCCTGCTCGCCTCAGTTTCCCCACACAGAACTTTCATGCTGAATTGTAGTTAAAAAACAACGTTAAACCTGTTTTCAGCCCAGGATGCTTTCCATTCACACTGTCCTCAGCGTGTCTGACCTCTCCATCAATAATACACTAACAGAAGTCTTTAACGAGAACAATAGTGGGACGCCATTAGTAATCCCGCTCCCATTTAAAAAGCTTAAGGCATTAAAAGGTTGTAGAACATATTGCTGAAATGCTTCGGTAAATTTGAGGAACAGCCCAGTAGCCTGGTGTTAAAGGAATTTTCTGCTTACTCAGGGTCTTGGACTCAGTTTTCCACCCTGGGTCATCCTGTGCTGTTGAGGGGGATTTGGGAGGGCTGTGGGGGCCAGGTACTCAGCCCTCGTGCCAGTGCTTCACGTTGGTGATGTTTAATGTTGGTTACGGGGAGTTTCTGACAACACAGCCCTTGTGAAAGGCGAAGGGCTGAGATACAGGGCCTAAGGGCAGCAGGAGCTGGCAGTGTTGCAGGTAGAGAGGCAGGCTGGGCTTGCAGCCAAACTGCTCTCCTATCTGAATGGCAGAGATCAGGCATTCTGTGCAGAACTAATGAACCTAGCCCCTAGATCGTGAAAACCACAAGAGAAGCAGCGTTCATTGAATCTTCTTTCTTCTTTTGATGATTTTTATTTCATGTGCTTCCCTGTGGAGTCATGAAGGCTTGAAATGTACCTGCTGTATACTGTATCAATAGTGTAATATACATGCATGCTGTATCAGTATGCTGAACTGTGCAGCAAGGGGAATTAGCCTGTGTGGAGCTCTGAGCTGCCATGGACAGACTGCCTTGAGCACAGAAATCAGCTTTGGAATACTGTCAAACACTAGCATACCCAGTGCTTTACATTTGTAAAAGAAATATGGGAGAATGATCACAGGATTCCAGGAGCTGAGCCTTTAAAATAAGTGTCACTTGGTATTGTGAGCCCCTCATTAAGTGGACAGAAACTGTTAGCAACTTGGCTAAAAGGTACGTTTAGAATAAATGACTGGAAGATAATGACCTTTGTTGCATATGTGGTACCGAGGACAAAGAAAGATTGCTAGGCCATAGTTATTCCCCAGAACTGGAAGGATTATTTTGTTTGGGAAGAGTTTATTCAGAGTTCTGGTAACTCATATGTAGAGCCCCAAGGAGGAAGCCTCCACTGTGCTTCCACAGTATTTGCATGGAATTGTGTAGTTGTGCAATTTCACTCTGTACAAACAGTCTAAATTCCTGTAATTTTTGCTGGAAACACACTATCATTTGCAAGGCAATTGGAGCAGACAGCTGAGCTCGCCAGGGTTATCATCTGCATCTGTTCAGAGGACAGCCTCCAACCTTGTCTTGGCTAACATTTTTATCTCCGCTAACTAAACCCACATGAGATAAAAGTCCACCCACGCAACAGGTTATAGAGTTTGCTTTAAATCAGCTCTGTTTTGTGAACACTGAACGGCTTGATTCTATTTCATGTATTTCCTTTAGCACTTCAAAATGAATTTAGGTTGTTTGAAAGGTTCTTGACTGACAGTTTTGGAAATTGAACTCCCATGTTTAATCCCAGACTGGGTCCAACACAAGGAAGCTTCTCAGTTGTTACAGAGAGGAAACTTTGCAAGTCTGATGATAGTCCTATTCACTTACTTTCTCATGCCAGCAAAGCAGGATTTCCTAGTTTTTCACTGTTCTGTAGTTACTGGGTGTAGGATGTTTTCATTACACTAAAACTATGCCTTGGGTACAAAGATTGTACATTTAAATCAGAAGAAAGGCGTAAGTATTTAGTAAATCATCTGCCCTTTGAAGTATGATAATTCCATTTCAGCCTTAAATTAATTAGGCAGTAATTAATGTATGGAAAGCTAATGGTCTTCACAGAACACTTGCTCTCTTTCCACCAACTTTCATTTATAGTCCTTACTGATTTTTGAAAAATTAATTTATGCTTTTAATATTGAGCTTATTTTGGTGCAAAATTACAGGTGTTGAATCTATAAGCAGAGATGGAGTGCCATTATCCTTCGAAGTGCACATGGAACAGATGAGGAGAAGCTATGTAAGTTCTAGGTTTCCAGCAATGGATGCCAAAACAATTTATTAAATTTGCTGTTAAGAATAATTGTTGGCTGACAGTTCCTTAACTTTTATGACAATATCTCTTGAACCCAGACATAAGACAGACTGATACCAGTCATGATGTCAGGACTGTGATTGCTCCTCATTCACAGAAGATACCAAGGTGACAAAAATGTTCATGATTGTGAGTCTTTTCAGTGCTGCACCATTATCGAGCTGCAGTTCCATTAGTCTGACTATAGCAGCTCCAGGTGACTCATGGCTTTCGTTTTATGTCTGAGTTCTTAAAGGATAAAAGATTTTGGAGAGGTATTTTTTTTCTGCAGAAAAATGAAACAAAATCTGTTTTGTGAAAGTAAGCGCATTTGTACTTTTCAGCACTCACTACATGTTACAGGATGGAGGCAGATTGTGAGCTTTCTGAAAGTCCTCTCAGCTGTTTTCCACCAGTGCCTTGAAGCAATAGGTGTCAGTGACAGTGAATTGAGCCTAGACCTTTGTGCTGTGGTGGAGCAGGGAGTGTTCATGTGCTCAGTTCTGCCAAGTGGACTGTGGTGACACAGGAGGGCATGTGGGACATGGCAATGAGCAAGTCCCAGGCCTTTCCAGACAGGCTTGGAAGCCAATGGCTCATTATGCTACAATTTATTGAGATGTTTTCATTGTTTTATCCTCTGTTGTCTTAGGGTTATGACTGTGGTTACTGTAGCCCTTTACTGCCACATTGGCCTGGAACAGGCTCCAGATAGTGGCATTCTCTTGCTGAGTATTCTCTGGCTCTGCCCACAGTCTCCAGCAGGCTGTGGCCAGCTCTGGCTTACATTCCTCCTCCCTGTCATTTGGTGTTAGGGCAGGTGGAGCTCCTGTTCTCCACATCCATGTGTGGCAAAGATTGTGGTGGCTTTGAAAGCTGCTTCTTTGTCCTGAGACATCATAATCACAGTTATTTAGCTACTGAGGGCTTTCAGAGCCTTTCTTAGAAGGCCTTATTACAGCTTTAAGGTGTAATACAACGAATCAGAGTAGTGAGAGGTTTTAGTTCTTCCCTGTAAGGATTTGGCAAGTCCACACCAAAAACATTATAAATAGTTCAGTGCGAGTTGTGAGCAGAGCAAGAGTCAAAATGTCAGGAGGCACGCTGTAACCTTCTGCTGAAGGTTTACCTCATCCTTATAGACTGTTATAAAAATAATCTTATAAACACTGAAGCAATCACCACTGTGAATCACATTGCGTTCATACTAGAGAAACCTACGTAAGACTGGCAGGGGTTTGTCTGGGTAAAGATACTTACTTGGAAACTGTGAGAGAGGAATGATTTCACTGGCAGATTGTTGTAGCTGAAATATTTTATCCTGAGGAGAAATAGGTTGTGGAAATGTCAAATCTGTATTATACAAAAGTAATGCAGAGGGAATGCATTCCGATTTTGGAAAACCTACCTGAATCTCCCTATGCTTTGGGCTCAGAAATATCAGGAGTGAAGTGACAGCAGAGTTCCTGAGGTCTAGTGGTTCTAACAAAAAAACATTTGTTAACTCTGGTTTGATGGACAGTTCCTGTTTATCCAGCATTGCTCAAAATGATGTCTTCATACAGTTTGTTGTTTTTAAATAAAAAGACTTACAACCAGCTTGGACAAGCCTTTGAAGAGTACCCTCCAAAGAACACTGGAAAGAACAACAATGCCATAGAAGGAGGAAAAAACCAAAAATTTCCACTCATTTATTTTCACAGTTTTATTAAATGTAGTGAATGTGTTTAGCCACACTGAACTAGGCTTTTGTAAAGCACAAAATTCATCAAGGAAAGCTTGTATGACTTCATAGTTACACAAAACTGATCCAGGAAAAAGATATCATGAAGAAATGTAGAGTGTTAAACTGTCTGAAGCTTATCCATTCTTTCATTCAGATGTAAAACTGAGGCAGAACAAGAACTGACCCAAAGATTCCTTTCCTTTCCTTTCCTTTCCTTTCCTTTCCTTTCCTTTCCTTTCCTTTCCTTTCCTTTCCTTTCCTTTCCTTTCCTTTCCTTTCCCTTCCTTTCCTTTCCCATCCTATCCCATCCTATCCCATCCTATCTTTTTTCTACATTGTAACTGCAGAGCTCATGGATGAATTTGCTGTGGGGAAGGAGAAGTGGCTAAGTTGTGTGTGCTCCTGCAACTATATAGTTTGTGGCTGTATAGTTCCTCTGTCTAGCCTGAGTTGCAGAATTTGATCCCCACTTGAAACCCAGGTGGATTGCAACACTGCACAGCGTGTGTGGTTGTTTGCTCTGCCCATACAGAGGATTTGCACCAGTGTAGCTGCTTTCCTAACAAATCCTCTGTATAACGAGCCAAGACCTGTGATACCATCTAGGCTTAGTTCCCAACACCCGTTCACCATAACCTTTCACCATGCAGCCAATGTGAAATGCTACCAAACTAGAAGAGTACAGTTTTAGCCTGCTTGGAAAGCATTTGTGATCAGCTGTAACTCATGGAGAGCAGGCCCATTGTGAATTAAATGCTGTTTAGCTGAAAATGTGCATTGGATTTAAGCCAATTACTTGTTTGCTGGCACAAATTCTTCTGATGACCGTGAGTTTCCAAGAAAAAGATACAATTTTATCTCCCTTCCTAGATTTAGCATTATTCAAATGCCAAATTGTTTTGTGCGTTTCCACTCCTGATCTTGAAGTCTGGACCAGTGTGGAAGATAGAATGAGCACACCACCTCCAATCCTTATCATCTAGGCCCAAATTCCTCTTGTGTAGTGTGTGTGGGAGTCTCTCACAAGCATCACACGCAAAAAGCATATCTTTTTGTGGTGATTTATACATCAATTCAAATGCTGGTTGCTGTAGAAGAATTCCTTGTTTCTATCCTCACAAATACCACTTACAGTACCAAGGGTCTTTGGCCAAAACTTGCCAGTCTATATAACTACAGGAAAAAGAGTGCCTTCTGATAGCTCAGATAATGATGTGCATGCAAAAATGGATGCATACATGTATCTGAAATGGCAACATTGGCAATTTTGATAGTTCTCAAGCTGGTCCAGTATGTTACTGTAAGTATACTTAGTTGTTGGGTGTTTGTGCCTCATGTGAACATCTTTTTCCAGATCTGGTAATAGGCTGCCATCCATGAAAGAATATTTAACCATAAGTAGTATTTCTTCATGCTGTTTAATCTACTTACTGTCTGTTTTCATGTTGTTTTGTCTCCCATTTATCAGCTAAAATAAAATGTAGGTGCTTATATAAAACTTTTCAACAAAAGTTTTTGCTGCTAAAAAGCCCAAACTCAAACCTCAGGTTTATGTGCTACCTTCTGCCATGGGCTGTAAGCACCGTGGTTCCTCAGAACAAACAAAGGTTCCAAAGTCAACACAGCACAAAGCCATTTCTGAGACCACAGAGGATCTGAGTGTCGAGTAGACCTTGTCCTTTGCTCTATGTGCATTTGGAATCCTTATTGTGCTGTTAGCTTACGATACCCTAAGAGAAGTTACGAATTATCACCTTGCAGTGTATCACTAGTGGAGGCCAGCGTTGTAAATAAGAGAGGTCTGCTACAATGGCAGGCTCAGTAAATGATCCTTGTGTCTAGATTCAGATTCTGACTTCTTTGTTCTAGCAAGGTGTTGGATCTGATGGTCTGGATTCTAATTGTTTGTGGAGCTGGAGAGATAAAGAGGATCAAGAAAGAGAATTATGATTTTTGTATTGCCTCTACATTTGAAGGTTGTGGTATGCTGCACAAGGAAACTTCCTCTGCTTTTCCAACAGAGAGACATTGAAAAGATGACACATACATTTAAATGAGCCTATTAAAAGTTTGGGAAATTTGGAAATATGAGAAAAAAATAAAGGGAAAACTGAGTATTGCTTTCAAGTTTTCAGACTTACATTTTAATGGAAATAGTTTGTTAAATTATGCCAAACTAGTATTTCATCTGCAGATCTTCATATGGGCTTAAGATCTATGTGTCTTAGCAACCATAGAAAAGTTGTCTTCTGAATATGTAACTAGCTCCTGTAGCTCAAAAAAAGAAAAATGTGAAAAAAATTTTAGTACAGATAGAAAATTTTGGCAATGTCCTGTGCTTTGTTACCAATTACTTACTCTTTTCAGACTGAGTACATATGGCACTAAACTCAAGAAAGTTTTCCATTGTCTCTAGCGAGATCAATCACTGTCAGCGATCCATCAGTGTTTCTAGATACTGATTGGTCTTCTGCTAGAACTTTCAGAAAACACCAGAGTGTTTGAAGAATCATAGTTTGAAATATTTCAGGAAAATCCAGATGTCTTGAAATCTGAGAGAGGAGCCGACCAGTTGGTGTAGGCAATGTTGTTACTTGTTACTTGAACTCCTTGCTCTTAAGCAGGTACTTTCAACAGTTTATAAAGAGTTAATAGACATCTTTATAAGTACTTGATAGTTTGATTCAGCCTTTATAAGATAATACTTCTTTGTTCATGACATGCTTAGAACATATGTAAATCATTCAAAGAACTTTTGAGTATTATATTGGTATTTCTATGTAGTTCATAAACTATGAACTATTTTGTTTTCCATTTAGGGAATTCTGTACATTTAGTGATAAATGTCTAAGTACTTTTTGCCCCTTCAATTAGAGTCTATTATGAAAAATGTGAGTTTTGAAAACTTCTTGAAAACTTTCGTAAAGAGTTCTTGGCAGTATTTTCATGTTCTGAAGATGCAGAACACTCTCTGTGATGTGACTCACTCTTTGTACCCTAGCACTTGTCAGTGTTTAGGGTTAACACAACCCATAAAAAGGATAAATGGATGTATGTGTGTCTCAGCACGAGTGTGCACCATTTTATGCTGTTGGGAGTGTACACAGAGCCACTAACCAATCCACAGAAGGTATGGGGGGAAAGGAAGAATTAAATCTGGACAGAAATACTGGAACAGCAAAATAATAGAATCATAGAACAGTTTGCGTTAGAAGGGACCTTTAAAGTTGCAACTCACCTGCAGTGAGCAGGGACATCTTCAACTGGATTAGGATGCTCAGAGTTCTGTCCAACCTGACCAGGAATGTTTCCAGGGATGAGGCATCCATCACCTCCCTGGACAACCTGTGGCAGTGTTTGACTGCCCTCATTGTAAAAATTTCCTTGTATCTAGTCTAAATCTTCCCTCTTTTAGTTTAAAGCCATTCTGCCTTGTTCTATCATACAAACCCTACTAAAATGTTTCTCCCCCTTTTTCTTATAAATCTCTTTTAAGTTTTCAAAAGTTACAGTAGGATCTCCCCAAAGCCTTGTCTCCTCCACACCAAACAACCACAACTACCTGAGCTTTTCCTCACAGGAGAGGTGTTCCATCCCTCTGATTATTTTTGTGGCCCTCCTCTGGACCTACTCCAGCAGGTCCACATCTTCCCTGTGCTGAGAAACCTTAAAGAAGCATCCTGCCAGTTTAGATGGCAGCAGCTAGAGATGCTATGGGAAATTGTTACAAATTAGCTGCATAAATCTCAGTTATCCCAGTTTCCCTGAGTAAAACTGAGTCACAGGGCCAAAGGGGTTTTAAGGCTGTCAGTGAATCTTCAACACACAGTCAGATTCCAAGCTTCAAGGACCAGGCATCCCTGATGCTACAATCACCAGCAGCACCTACAGGGCATCAAGATTCAGTTCTATGGAAAGGGATTTGAACTTGCAGTGATATATATGCATTTTCCCTGCCTAGTACAGAGAAGCAGCACTTATGCAGGGTCTCATTTTGGCACTCCTCATCTCATCAGCAGGTCAGAGACCCTGTTACTGGTAGCAAATCAGTTGCAAGGTCCTAGCCTGGCAAGTAAGGCAGAGATAGGAAATCAGTGTCAATACTTCAGACTATAGAAAGTTTCCTTTCTTCCTAACCCTGAATCTATTTTGGCTTGTAAAAGATAACACGGCAATCTGTCTTGTCATCTGTTCTATCACAGCATTTGTGTTGTTACATATTGTGGCTCCTAAGAACAGAAAATAAAGTGGAAAAACTTGACAAAATCCATAGTTAAAAGCCAGGTTATTTTTAAATTTGGGAGTTTTTTTGTGGAAAATAGATGACTTTTTCTTTTTAGTCCAAAATTGATCTGTGAGGCAAAAAAAAAAAAAAAAAGCTGTAGCCTTAGTGACATGATTGACTTTCTGAATTACCTGACAAGGGCATTTTTATTTTGGTGTTAATCTGGGCTGTTAGAGAAGTAAACAGCAGTTTGTGATTGGTGACTGCAAAGCTTGATTCACAGAGAACATACATTCATCTGAAAATATTTTAGTTCTTAGGCTGTATTTCTGAGCTTTCCAGCACTCTTAATATTTTTTCATTGATATTTGATCCTGACAGGAAGTAAAAACAAAGACACTGCCACATGGATAGTGAGAATAATAGGGATTCATATCTACTTTTTAGTGGCAGAATGAGGCAATAAAAGTAAAAAATCCCATGGCACAAATTGGTGTAAATCTGATAAATTCTGCAGCATGGGGATTTTTTGTCTGGAATGAGTATCTTGGATAAACTCAATGTCTTCAGTAGTTGCTGTATCCAATGCCTGGAGAAGAGAACTGTAATTTTTGAAACTAGAAGGCTACCAAGGAAGAAAGTGAGAACATTGGTGGATCTGCCAGGGCAACTTGTCTAGTTTATGTCTCTAGAATTACAGATAGGTCTGCGAGTAGCAGAGCTGAGGAAGATAACATTTCATGTTCGCATCTTCTGGGGATCTAATAGTGTCTGCACCATGGCTCAGCCTTACTCAACAGCTGGCCTAGGCTGAAATGGTGAGATATTCAGGTGGGACTAGGTATGTGCATATAAAGAAAGTGTCATGCCATAAGAGTGATTTTTTGTCAAAGTGTTCTTTTCTTACTAGCCTGGTTTTCTGTGAGACATGCTGTGTCTTACTTCTCTGCTGCATAATAGATAAAGCCTTTTTTTTCTTTCTTCTGCCCCCTCATAGAATGCAGCAGCAGCAGCCTGCCAAGTAGTTTAGGTATTGATAAGGGTACTGCCGTTGGCTCCAGTTGCCATTAGCTCAAATGCTGTCTTGGGCCAATGTAGTTACATTGCTTTTGGTACTGGAACAGTGTAGGCTTCCTGGAAATGTGTGGTGCTGGTTTCCTGTCCATGTTCTGTGGGAAAAACTGGCCCATTCTTGAGGCTTTTATTTAAGCTGATGCACAATTACAGGCATTGTCTCAGCCCTAACAGATTTAGCAGGACAATTTCCTTAAGTAAAGATTTACCAATATGAATAAATGAAATACATTGGGTTTGTGAGAATTTATGCCCAGAGTTTACAAATGAAGTGTGATAAAGTCACTGTGGGTTGAAGGTTAAATAAGGTGTATCATAAACAAGGACTTCACTGTTTAGCAATGCCTGCATATATGAAACATTTCATTTCAGTTCATTTTAAGCCCTGCTCTTTGCTGCCTCAGTGTTCACTTTTTCCCCACCTGTAAATCATAGGGTGAGTGTTTGAAGAAGATCGTATGTCTCAGAGCATGCAGGTGAATGGAAGGTTAAACATTGTGACTGGCATTCAGGTGACTCTTGTGCAATCAATCCCAGTGATATGATACTCAGTCAAAGAACTGACAGTCATGAGGAGAAGAAAAGGGAGGAGGAAGATGAAGGGGAGGCTCTTGAATATGTTTTCAAACGTTGCATTAAAAGGAAAAAAAGAGACCTGGTCTTTGATTCTTGGCTGCAGCTGGGTCTCTGGCAGGTATGAGGATGTGCTGAGTGCTTGCCCAAGTGTTCAGGAACACAGGGGCTGGAATCCAGAACCCCCCTGTTCACATTCTTCCTGAGGTGGAAGGCAGAGGGGGAGGGAGCCAGGACCTTGGCTGTATCCTGTGAAACAGTGACTGTTCCTTTGCATAGTCACAGAAAAGCCAAATATATTTGCTTTATGCATCTTGTGCTATCTTGCAAAGCAACAGAGTATAAGAAAAAAAAATGTGGTATGTTTTTCTGCAGTAAGATGTTGAAATACGTCAAAGATTTTGATGTTCATAAATACACAAGAAAGCCAATGTTTAGGTAGTCCAAAGAAGATTCTAAGGGTGATTTATAAATTCTGTTCAGCATGGAGCTCAGGGTTTAATGGGCCAGTTCTAGCAATGGTATCCACACAGATATCTTTGTACAGTAGCTGAAAGAAATTGGTTTAAACCTTAAGCTGAGAGACAGAAAATCCCTTTGCATTCTTTTCCAGTTACTGTTTCAGTGAAGTGCTCTCAGCACTGGAAGCTTCCTAATGGTTAGCACAGATTTCATATTCTTGCCATTATGTTCACAATTGTATACCTGATTGGGAAAAAGTCCTTCTGAGGGAGAAGAGGTAGTGGAGGGTATTAATAGAGGAGGCATGAAACTTCATATTTCCATAGGCCTTTGGAGGGATACCAAGAATGATTTAGAACCTGAGGAAAGGTGGGACACAGAAACAATGAGACAGCTGTGGGTGACAATGCACTTCTAAGCAGTTTTGCAGTTCTGTACAAGGAGCAAGAGGTACAAAATAAAGGCATCGACCCAAAGTGATGTAAAATCAGATACATTGTTCTCTTAAAAGTGAAGGATGGCCTATGCTCTCCTTTGCTTTCTATCTTGCTGCAGCAGAGAGTGCAGCTATCTGGATACATCTCCTGTCAACACCTGACACAGTTACCGTGAGAACAGTCCGACTCCAAGGTCACTGCACACCAGACCCTGGGGAAATGTAAATACAGTTTATCTTAGAAAGATGTTAGAGGTGGCTTGTACCCCTCAGCCTGCCCCGCCCTTCCCCACCCTCGAATCAACCACATACCTTTTTAGCACCATCGCAGAGGAAGTCTTTGATTACATGTGTTTTATTCAGTTGCACACAACAACTGGGTGCAGCACAGCAGAAAGGACATATAAACTAACTAGGGGAATAGCAGTATCCTCCTCTGTGTAGGGCTAGTGACATCCACTGTAGCTGTTGCTATATCATGATTCTAAGGCAGCTTTATGAAAAGTTCTGTCTGCTTCAATGGACACAGCAAGGGAGAGTGTCCTCTAAATACAGAAGTTCCCAGCTTATAAAGGTATCTTATATGGAATTTACTTTAGGATTTAGCCATCAGTTTCCTTACAGCTGCCTCTTCTCATACAATTATTAAATCACATATGTTTTGCAAATGCTGGCAGGGTTTTCAAGTGCCTAATGCAAAATGGAAAAAGGACATTTGTCCTTAAAGTGAACAATTTTTGTTCTTAGAATAAAGCACTTTTTCCAGATTTACTGACTCCCTGCTTTTAGTGGCACTCCAGCTACCTTCTTTCTGGAAACAGTGGAACACTTGTCCTTTGAAACCCCAGTCTGTTCAAGATGTCTCAAATTTGACATCCCAAAATTAAGGTACTATACAGAATCCTGGCTATTATCTTTACTCAGCCCAGGTGACCTCACATTGCACCATGGGGAATTTCCTTATCATGAATTTCTAGTTAAGTCTTAAATCTCTCTCAGGCAGAACTACTACATTATTGTTCTATTCTATATTAAAATACAAAACCACATTACCCAAACTTAGGGCAGTGCTTATGAATCCAGAATGAACATGGCAAGTTGACTCCATAAGCTTGAAATTACATGCCAAATCAAATTTTTCCAAATGGCACTCTATAAAACAG
Organism: Edolisoma coerulescens; assembly: GCA_013397115.1. NCBI lineage: Eukaryota > Metazoa > Chordata > Aves > Passeriformes > Campephagidae > Edolisoma > Edolisoma coerulescens. Next base: position 99,443 of record VWZW01002151.1, read on the forward strand.
CATGTAATTTCCTCACTTACACATTTGATACGTAGTGAGCCTGGACAGAAATAACATTACTTGGAAAGAACCTAGTTCAAAATAATGAGGAAGGGAACTCTTGCAATAGTAGGTCAGAAAGCACTTGTGGCTGTGGGGATCTCTTATCAACCTTATTTTTTTCTCATTATTATTAATATGGATAAAGCTAATTAAATGTCTTAGGTGCACTATAGACATATAGAACACATACATGTTTTGTACATGTTTGTAGTAGCCTTATCTATCTCCTCACTTGCTTAATTACTAATGCTAAAGTAAAGTTGTTCAGACTCACAAAGGCTGTTTTTATGCAAAATAGGGAATTACTTTGAGCCCAGGAGCAGAACAAGTGAAATATAGTCCTATTCCAATACAATATGGCCTTTGGGATCCACTGGAAACAAGAATGTCAGACTAAGAACATAGCTGATACTTTCCTTGAGATGCAGATCTTGCATCTAATTCTGTTAGAAGTTAAGATGACCATTTTCTACCTCTGCCATAGTGAACAGGCCATTTCAAAGAAAAACACTGAATGTGGTCACATGATCTTCCTCCACCACAAAGCCTGGCTGTGTGATCCCTTGATACTGATACCATCACTAATTCCTGGCTGTGATTCATAGGGCTTATCTTCGATGCCTGGTTCTGCTATTTGCATATGTACATGTGTTCTAGGTATATTCTGCTGCATGCATTTGAGGTTCCACTACCTACACTGTTATGTAGAAATAGACATACTGTAAGATCAAAAGTGCATTAAGCCTTTAAGAGAAATGATACTGAAAGACATAGGTCAGTGAACAGGCAGTGGAAAATTGAGCAAAATTATCAGATCAGAGTTTGGGTTTTGTGAAACACAGTGTGTAGCTGCAGTGCGTAGCAACTTCTTCCAAAAAAAATACATTTGAAGTGACTATGTAAAGGAAAAATAGATCCATACACAGAGAATCGGGAACTTCCTGGAAAAAACACCTTCAATGCCACCTTTTCATGTGCAGATTTCCATCACTGTACTCTGGCTGTGCAGGTGTGCCATAAGTCATTCCTGACAATCCCACCTGCCATGATTAATGTTGACCGAGTATAAAGGAGAACTGTCTGTTTGGCAGCTTGCACAGACATTGCAGCAGGGCAGTCCAGAGTCTGGTTACAGCTGGCAGAAAGCTCCACTCTGTGGCTGCAGAGCTGTGCCTGTCCCAGTGTCAGGCTGGTCACCAGCACACGTGGGAACAGCCACGGTCTTTGGGATCTGTGCCAGCAGGGAGTGTGCATTGCCTGCTCCTGGCTGTGCCTCTTGCTAGAAAAGAGGCCCATTGCAGGAGATGGTGAAAGAAGCTACTCTGGCAGTTCCATACCCTCTGAGAATTCCCTCTATACAACAGAGATCACTCAGTCAAGTTCAGCAGACTTCGGGATGTTTTGAGCATCCCAGAGAACAAATTGATCAGTGACCCAGTTCTTCCATTTGATTGCTTTATTGAGCCAGGATTCCTGATGCCAAAGGGATCCCTGGGGTCTGATAAATTTTGTGTGAAAAGAGGTGTTTGAGTTAAGCACTTCATGGATGAAGAGGGCACAACATATCAAAACAACTTTTACTATCCCTGCTTCTATTTAGAAACTGCAGTAATACTTGGAGTCTGCCTGCAGGTTTTAAATGGAAAGATCACCCTTCTCTGCTGTACTGTAATGTTTAACACATTGTATATAGTAGGCACATAATGCAGTTATGATACTGTTATGTGTAATTCACCTTTTGTAAGCAGAGATAAAGAAAGGAAGCTCCTGCTTCCATCGGGTTTGTAATCCAAAATGTATCCAAAACCTAGCAGCAAAAAAAATGTGCAGGCCTGTGAGTGGAAGAGGCTGTAGGAGTGTGTCCTCTGCATGTGGGATGGAATGTGAGAATTTTTTTGGTTTTTGAAAGGAAGTAACTGCTAAAGCTTTGCACTTGTGTTAGAGGTGCCCATATTTGCTGAATGGTACCTTTCCTGGCTTTATTTCTGATAGCAAACATTTGTGTCTTGCAATCATATTCCTCAAGTGTGGATCATTCTCCCTCAGTTCATGAACAACCCTCCATTCAAAGGCCCTCTGAAAGCCTCTGACACAATCCTGCAACTGGGAAATTTTGTTTTTCTTTTCTCTGCCTCTATTTGTACCATTCCCATACACTAAACTTCATGAAGTGTAGACTGTGGATGGTATGCTTAGGAAGTAGCTGCAGTATTATGAATGTCACTGCAAACTACTAATTTCAATGAAATCTTCAATCATCCAAATGTATTAGCAACCTTACATATATAAGATAAAAGTAGTCTCAGTTGAGTGAGAATAAGAAGTCACAAATGATAAGAGTCTAATGAAATCATTCCCACATATAAAGTGATGGTGATCATGATTATGCAAAACACCAAGTTTGCCAGAAATTCATTGTTCTGCCATCAAAAGATATCAATGCTTTCATAGTAATTTTCTGCAGCAAGCACTAACAAGAAAGCAGTTTGGAAAAAACTTGCTGAAAGGCCCATTTTACAGCTTGGGAATGTGAGAGATTACATCAGTCTGGAGGTTTCTGGCGATTACACATAGCAGTTGAAAACTCAAAATTTAAAGGTTAATATCAAGTCATTAACGAATCACAAATGCCCATTGTTGTCAGGCTTTCCTGTATATTGCTTCCAGCTTCTTCTAATTCTTCAGGACTTACTCATGGATGACTTATAACTCACGTTGGAATGAATACTGTATACAGTAAATTATGTAAGAAGATTGCACAGAGTGCCTCTCCCATGATGTAACTAACATTAAATTGTTAATCATAAGCCCAGGGCTTCTCAGCTTTCACGGAAATGCAGCTGTTATACAGCCAGGTGAAACACTCTCCGAGGAGTCTGGTGAAGTTGCTCTGTTCTTGCTGACATTTGTTGAAAGCCATATGCTGCACATAAACCAAGAAGACAGCAAAGCCTTGCTACAAAAAAAATAAAACCTTTGTATATGGAAAGGATGCTGAATTTTGAAAAACTGCTTTATTTTAGCAAGGACATGTTTTTATTTGGTCTTTTCCGGACACATGGCAAAAGCTAACCCTAAGGGAAATCATTTGCTACAGCTTAGTGGTGTGTTGTATTATTCTCTGACAAGATTTGTTTGTCAGTTTTAAAAGCAGTTTATAAACCAGTCATGTAGATCAAGCACAGAAAGCTGAAACATTCTGAAACATTCATCGTGTAAGAGGTTTTTTCCCTTAAAACAAATCCTCTTTCCTTTTTGCTAGCTTGACTAACATAAACTTTTACTCTAATGATGACTGGAAAAAAAAAGGTAATCTTTTAAGCTGGAGTTGCGCATGTCATCTGGAGTGTACCATTCCTAGAGTGTTATTAATCATAAGCCAGTCTATAAAACAATGTTTCTCTGCATGGGGTATGCTAACAAGCTTGCAATGTCACTGGGTTTAGCGTAGCTTTATTCTCCAATGATCTAAATCTACAAGTAATGCCTATTTCACCTTAAGAGGTGTGTTTTTCACATCCCATCTTTTGTTTTATTGCATCTTTTTTATGCTCTTCTGACATTCTTGTCCTTCTGTAGGTAACTGTTATATTGTGTTTATGGGAGGCATATGCAGAAGCTGGGTACTGTTGCAAAGAACCATGTTAAAACACAGCACCTTACAGTACAGGGAATCATGAGAAATACATAGGAGTGGTCTGGATCAGTTCCTAAGAACCTGAATGTTCTGATGGGAAACTCATTAGATAGTAATTGTGTCTCTATTTACTGATATCATCACCAAAAAAATTTTCTTCCTCTTCGATTCAGTGCTAATAAAAAAAAATTCAGGTGGGTTTTAAGTGTTTTAAAATCTTTCAGGCATTTCTAGGCAGGTGAGTATATACTGGTTCACCTTCATTGACACAGTTCTGTTCCTTTATGTGTATTTGGGCTTCTCCAAAGCCAGCAATACTTTTCTTTATGCTGTTCGGGAAGGGACCAGGTGTAATTGCAAAAGAATAGTACAGTGTACCCTCTTTATGCATAGTGAGTGCTTTTTGCCACTGCAAAACTAGTATGTCCCACTGTTAAAGAGAGCTTCATATTATGACAGTCTGCTCCAGCCTCAAAAGACAAGAAGACAGGTCAGATGTGGAGAAAAAAATTTTTGAAAAAGACCAGATTAATAAAATACTGTTCCGTTAAATCTGCAGACCCAAGGTTTTAGGGCTTGCCAGTGGAAATGAAATGAAGTACAAAGCAGTTACAATTTTTGTTATGATGCTCATGACTATGAACAAACCATTTCCATAATTCATGCACAGAATTATACTGAAGGGAGCAAGGGTCACGTATCTCAGTGATTGGCATAACACCTTAAGAAAAGAAGAGGATAATTCCATTTTGCAGTGTAATGATTATTTCTGACTACCATGGCATCTTTGAGTTACAATTAGTAAAAGGGTGAACCCACCCCTATGGAGCTTACTTTGTTTATGGCCCAGGCTCTCTAGTCCAGATGCCTCATAATTCTTCAGTAACAGAAAATTTGCAGGTCAAAATTCTTTACTCCTGTGAATTTTCTTAATATCAGTTCAATTTCCACAGCAGGTCTTCCCAAGATGTGCTGTTTACCCCACAGGACTAGAGGAAAGAGTTTGACATAGCCCATGAACCAAATATTTCTTGCTTATTTCTCTGAAAGAGACTGACAATAGTTGATGAAGCAGTAGATTTTTCATGTCTGCCCCTGTGCCTTGCACCTGTTAGAGAGTTTGGAATTCTGCTTTCAGGATGAGGATATGGGGAGTGGGATAAATCACCTCCTCCGTGCTCACATAACCTGACAGAGAGTTGACCACAGTTCTCTTTCTACTCTGGCAGTACCCAAACTAGCTGAATTGAGAAGTTTAGGGTTTTAGAGAGTAGTTAAAAACTTTCATGCAATATATGTGTTTAAGAATCCATTTGCAAAGGGAGGATTTTACACAAGTTTTCTATCAGCAGTAAACTATGGTTGAAACTTGCTGTTTCTCCTTTCTGTGTCCTGCTGGGTGCTGAGTTTTCTTTGGTAGCACATCCTTACCTGTCAGTCACATGCCCAGGCAGAGCTGAGTCAGACCTCAGCTCGCAAGTCCATGTCTAGAGTTGTCCCCAGTGTCCCAGTCCTCTTTGGCTGGCACTGGCACATTTTGCCTGGGGCTGCTGGTGGATGAACTCTGTACTTGATGGCATGGTGGAAAGAGGCTTAAAATATTGCAGTAGGTGCAAAAGTCAATGTGTCACTGTCGCTGCCTGTAATGGCCTTACGTCAGTGCAGTGGTATGACATGCCACACTGTTTTCTTCCACTGCAGGCCATATATAGCCTGTTACACTTTGATCTGCTCAGCAGAACAGAGTGGATTCCTTTTGTCTGTAAACAGCAGCTGGGTGAAAGGACAGGGTAATGGAGCCTGAAGGTATTTGATGGACCGGCATTAACTTTGAATATATTTGCTGACCAGATAACAGCCCATGTGTATTGCCAGTGCCACTTTGTAGTTGTTATTGCTTCTAGAGCACAGTTAGGGTATAAAACGATCTGCTCTGATTTCACCTTGGGAGGTGTGACTCTGGAGGGAAAATGTGGCCTGGCTAAACTGATGTGCTGTGCCTTCCTGTGACCCTCTTGCCACATGAGCTATTTCAAATAAGACTCTCCTTGTTCTTGGCAAAAAGGACATATTCTTTGGTGGGTGGCTTGCCTGTCCTGTTACTGCTCAATATGGAGTTTCACATTTTAGACGTTCCAACTACGCAAATGGAGCAGGTCTGTACTGTTCCTCAGATGCAAAGCTAACTTTAAATGAGCATATGGAGGCATATGAAGGGTTTGCACTGCAGTTAAATCTGTCTGAGGATCAAGGAGGACCAAGTAATGTAGAATAAATACTTGCATTTTAAAACATCTATTCTTAATCTGGGGGAAGTGTGCCTGAAGCTTTACAGATAGCATCATCTCATCCTACTTCATGTCATATTTTCTAAGCAAATGTTCATGGTTCACATCTGCTTTATTTACTGTCTGTTAGATTTAATGCGTTCTTATATATTAGAAAAGAAATATATCTTCAGATAAATGTGGTTTAAAAATGGGATTATAATCCCAGGGCCCTCAAACACTCAGTGAGTAAAAGCAGACTTTTCTGATACAGTTGGGGCAGAAATGTTTATTGTATGGCTCCAACTGTGTAAAATGATATAGAGCAGTTCTCTCTTTCAGTATTAAATCACATACTTAGTAACAAGCATGGATTTTGAGTGCAAAATTTGTTAACTCTTACAGTAAAGTGTAGAATGTGAGACATATTAAAATTCTTAGCATACCAAAGGGTGTGAACCAGATTTGGAAATACGATAGTGGTTTTTAACACCTCTTTTAAAATGAGGCAGATGCAGAATAATCTAATCAAGATGTATATCCAAAGTATGAAATGAAATCTATCCTGAACCCAACTTCCTGCAGTCATGAAGTGTACATCCATGAAGCTCTCAAATAAAGCAATGTGCAATCCACAGCTTCTTCCTCTTAGAGAACAGAGAAAATGTGAACAATTTATTGTTCTAACAGTACTGCGTTTTTTTGTGTACTGTGTACACAGTCCTGTGTTTTAGCAAAATCCTGCTCTAAAAGTAAACCTTGAAAGCAATTGCAAGTGCAGAGGCAGATGTGCCAGCTCATGTGCATTCACATTGGGTCAGCTGATTACATGTGATTATGAACATGCTGTCGATTGTGGTGGAGGGGCCGGGCCTCATGAAGGCTTTGTGTGGAATTATGGATTTGCAAATGCAAAGTGTCTGAAACCACTTGCAGTGACAGCGAGACTTCTGCAGGACGCAAACACAGATTTTGTCCTGTGAAATTAAAGGCATTCCTGTGTTTGGTTTGACCCGGGATAAAGTAGTTTGAAACAAGGAAAGCTCTTTCCTTAGCATCCAAAGTAGGGAATGATGGGGTGAAAGGCAGGTTTAAGCATAAAAGTGGTAGGGGGAAAAGGCCTTTTGCCTTAGCAGAAAAAAGAGGAGCCACTTTCATTGCTTTCTGTGCTTTGCTCTGTCTCATCTTTACACCATTAACCTGAAGATCTTTAAACGTTACTAAGTTCACTAATTTTTCCTGTGGCTGAAATATAATTTAATTTTAGCTGCTTTTAGTTAGGTATCTGTAGCAGTAATCAATTGCCTGAATAGACCTGTATTGTCATTTGAGATGCCCTAAGGTCCTGCTGTCGGGCTGGCAGGTGTGATACAGGACCTAAGGCAAATTGTTGCTCTTCTGGGGCAGCAGTGGGTATCTTAGGGCATCTCGCATGGGGCCAGACCCTTGCATTTAGTCCATAGCCTAAACAAATTGTCTTGGCTTCTCATGTGGTCAGAGAAGAGAAGAGAGAGGCTCTTTCAGCAGATGGTTGTGAGTGCCTGTCTTAGGCATCGAGACAAGTCAATCATCCCTGTAAAGTATTTGTCTGTTCTTTTACTAGAGAGTGCAGGCAATGAGGTAAGTTTAGGATTTCTAATTTGTGGATGACAGAAGTCAGTCATGGTAAATCTTGTCCTTTGAGAACAGAAAAATATGGAAATTATGGGCTTTTAATGTAAAGACTTTGATTTCATAGTGTTACTAAGATTTATCACTATAGATGAACTGTGGGAAGTCCCAAGGATGAAACTAGCTAAAACTCATCTTTAATTAAAGGTGCAACTGAAAATCTGAATTACATTTTTTTCCTAGAATCAGTTGGTATTTAAAGAATTACAGAAAGGATTTTATTTGTTTAATCAGTGAGAGGAACTTCACTCTGCAGTGTAACTGGAAGATAAAGGTATCTCTTTATATTAAGCCATTGCTCTCTGTTTTAAACTGGCTCTTCAACTGTCACCTGTCTAAAGTAGATTTGTTGCAGCTTGATGATCTGGGGATACAAATGAAGCATAATTTGTGAGTGGTAACATTATATCATCTTTTTATTAGACCTCTACTCTAGCAGGAGAAAACAGAGGAGTATTCAGCACACAACCCACTCCTTTAGGGTCTGCAAGCTTCTCTGTTTTCTTCCATTATTTCCGTACAGCTATTAAAAGATACTACTCCCCTTACAAGACTAGCCTCATTTATTACTGTCTTAAGGAATGCAAGTCTATTAATAGTGGAAATGAGGTAAGGAGGTCAGGATTGTGAACAGAACGCAAGATATAACCTTTAGAGTTCTCCCTGTCTCATTTCAAGTAGACACAAAATGATAAAAAGATTCCTTTGACATTCTAAAGCAGCACAGGAAACAGCAGTGCCGTTTAGTGTGGTATGGTTTCCAGTGCCATTTGAATGCCAACAGCAGGATTCTGAGGTTCAGCCAAGTTATCCAGCACAAAGCTCCAAGAGGTAGGAAAGGACTATTTTTGCCACTGTCATATATCACGACAGATTCACACAGGGTGGACAGACACATCCCGTACCAGAGAAAAGTCCCTTCAATGTCTTTTGGTGCAAGTGAAGGCCTGTGGAGTGCAAAGCATAATGAAGTCCAAAACTGGAACTTTCCCAATTATGTAAATATAACTCTTAGCTTTATTTCATATCACCTTTGTTTACCCTTTGAAATAGTCAGACATCATTACTTATACAGAACCCCTCACTGTAGTTTTAGGGTATTCTGGCATTTTGAAGCAAAACAAGAGTGGAAGCAAATATATATCTTGGCTTTGAGTTTAAAAGCTTAGGGACCCTTTTAAAAACGAATTTTACAGTGACCAGATTTGAGTTAGCTCTGCCGATAAAGAATTTACAACTAAAGAGACTGAAGGCATTACCTGGTGAGGCTCATCCTGCAAGAGTGAGAAAAGCCTGTACAAAGCCATCTGCAGGATATTAGACATTAAAATGAAATTTAATCAGCACGTAATGGCTTAATAACTGTCTGTTGGGTTTGGGAACTAAAGTGATTTCCTGCCCCTTGGCTGTTTTGACATTGGTATTTTGATGCTGGTATTTTAAATGTGTGCAACGATAACGTTATTCTCTTTATACTGGAAAAACTTCTGTATAATGGCCACAACCTGCTGAACTATGAATATTTATTATGCTTGTTTGTTCCCTGTGCTTCTTTGCTTGCTTCCTTGCACATGTGAGAATATGCATGCATAGTTTCTTTTGTATTCTTTTCATAGACTACTCTAGGGCAGGTTCTGGTCTGCCAGTGATTTCTGGACCACAGGGTGAAGAACATTTCGAACCATGAACACTGTCTTGTATGTGCTGTGGAAATTCTGCAAAATATAACTTTTTTTTGTTAAAATAAATTTACAAGGTTATTTGCTGTTGAAAAAATAATTTCAACAAATACTAGTATTTATTATTAAAGGAGCCAACTTTGTAAGGCAATTAAGAGATGAGATAGGATATAGTCTGCTGAAAATGACTTCCTGAGGATTTCATGCCACATTTTTCTGTTACTAATAGAAAGGTACTAATGTAGCTTTGATGGTTCTAATGATGAGGCTACGTAAAAGAACACCTCTTGCACAGACTGAAGGGTCTGAACATCCAGGAATGAAGGATCTGCAGAATACCCTGGGACTTAATTCAGCACTGGGCCACGGCAGCCAGTGTGTGAGAGATGTCGGGGGCTGCACAGGACCCCTCTTTCCACAGGCTGTTTGGTGTCCCAGGACTCTGTGCACTTCAATGACTGTTAGACAGAGGTTACCATAGTTCCTTATCTTAAAGGTTTTCCTGGGAATACTGAATGAATGAATTCATTATCAAGCCAACATAATGTTCCTAGCCAGACTAAGCAATGTAGCTGTTGTTTAATGTTTGATTCTGTTGTAGAGCTCAACCTGAAGGGTCTATAATGCAGGGTCCAACAATGGATGTTACTGGTAAAGGTGTATGTTGTTGTCTTGATAAAAGCTTTCAATCACCAACCACTCTTCCTTAGCTACCAACATTTTCCAAAAGTACAGCTGTTTGTTTTGTCAGATTTAGATACACAGAAATGTTGAAGCATGTCCTCAGAAAGTAATTTTGTACTTTATGAATTGCTTAGTTTCTGTTTCACAATATGCTAAATTTTTTATGATGATCATAAAATTAGAACAATTTGATACTATGTGTACTGAGATTTATGCCGTTCCACATCCCTTGAAAGGTAAGTTTGGAAAAAAATTAACGGATGAGAAATTTGTTGTAACTTCTTCTGGAAATACAAAGAGAGGTTGAGTTAAAAAGTTGAGCTCTCAAATACCTTTTAACTTCCATTTTAGTGAATAAAATCATGTTAGCCTAATTCAGCTAGTCCCTTAAAGAATGGTTTATGTTTTAGAAAGTGATAACCTCACAAAAAAGTGCACATGGATTATTTGAGGACTATTATGTCATGAGAGATTAGGAGAACATGTTCTCACCTTCAGAAATCTTGGATTAGAACATGACCAAACATTTCATTGTCTCATTGTCCATCTTCATATCCCAGTTCTTTCAGTTTATTGCCATTTGAAGAATATCTTCTGTAAATTTGTACCTTGAACTGCTGCATCTGAAAAACTGTTTTCCATACCTAAGGAAACTTGGACCAGTATGATTGATTTGCTTAAGGCTGAGGTTCAGATCAACACCGGGAAGTATTAAAAGGTTCATTGTTTAGATAACAGATCAATTATAAAACTGGTTCTGTTCTGTTAAATGAAGAAATTCAGAGATTGCTTTGAAAAGTATTAAAATCTACAGTTATTTCAATTTTAGATAACAAATGGAAGATATGAGAATGCCTTATGCACTGCATCTTTGAGGGCAGTAGAAATATGCAGTTGAGATGATAAAGTATGGCATGTTAAAGAAAATATACCTTCCCTAAAATGTGCCACGTAATAAAACATTGTGTACTATTTTTTAGCTGGCTCATGCATGACTATTTATATTTATTTATATTGCTTTTTCTTCCCTAGAAGAGAGCTTGTCACCATATCTTGATATTTTTCAAGTACAACCCTTAGAGAATAATCCTTGCTGTGGAGACAATTTGAGAAAAGTGACATATCTTTCAAGTGTAACCTTTTCAGCTGACACCAGTACTGTCCATCTTACAGATCATTTACAGTCTTAATCATTACAGTCCAAATAAATCTTACAGATTTATTAATAACAGTAATGTACAGAAATTTTTTAGGTACAATAATACATAGCATTATGAATAATGTAATAGTGATGTAAGCTTTCTGCTCTTATTTGCTTCCTTGCTTTCTCAAGCAGGAACATCTGAAATATTTGATTTTTTAAAAAATGTTGCCTTTCTGGTGAAGTCTCTGCATGACCACGTAGCCGTAGTGTTTCAAGATGCCATTAGAAACTGTATCAGGGCATGAGAGTTTATATACAGTCAGTCTAAAAGGCCACTCAGAAACATCTGTCTGTATCCCACTTAGGGTCAATAGAGTAAAGGCTTGCTGTGGCAGGAAGAGCTCAAACCGCTGAGTAGTGACCATGCTCATACAATTTCTCTTACAAAAGTCATTAAGTTTTGATCTAAGGATGGTATGACTATTTGCATTATGGGGGTGTATGTGTGTATATATATATATAAATTCGGATGAATCAACTGCTTGTATTTGAATGTGCTAAACTAGCAGTTCAAGCCAAGTGTAAATAATCAGAATAACAGGTTTTCATTGCACATCTATATAAAAACCTTCATCAGATTTTTTGAGCTCGCTCAGACAATACAGTGAAATCTGAAGAAATATTGACATCGGTTGTGTATTGCCTAGGTAAAGTTAATTTGCTGTCTTTGGGAGAAATTGTCCAATCTATCTATCTAATTTATAGACCAAAGGCCAAATGATCCTAACACATAATCTGCACAAAACCCCTAAATATTTAAGTGGGCACTTGCCTAATGCACTTTCCTTCTAATCCATGGCCAAGGGTAAAGTTGAGCAGAAATTTTAAGTTTCTCCAGAATCAGTAAACTGCTATAAATATAGTGGCTATTAGTACTTTTTATGTCACAAATATTGGCACAAATAAGATCTTCCTTTATTTTTGCAATTTCTTGGTAACAAATGTATCAATTAAAACTTAGGAATCTTCAACAAAAGTCAGGTCCTGGAAGATGAGAACAAATTTCTCTGATCTACTGCCAGTAGAAGACAACTCAGCAGTGACATTGAAGCTGTTGTTATCCCACATCTTCATCCAGACGTGATGAGGAAAGATAGAACAATCAATGACTTGGTGAACTGGAAACAAACTTTAAAAATCAAAGTGAGCCAAATACAGTAAAATACTGAGTAAAGTGATGGATTCTCTACCTCTTGGTATATTTTATCAAGTCTGAATGCCTTCTGGGATATATTTGGGCAAACACCAGTGTTGATAGCAATATAGAGGTAGGAGGGGAGCTATATGATGTTTATTTCAGTTACATATTAACTGATCTTTGACACCTGCAGTCATGAACATTATGTACGTCAGAAAAAAGAAAAGCTCAGCTGCTTCTGGAAATCCATCTGTAAAATGCACAGTAGTACAGCAGATAATTTCTCAGTACAGGGCGCCTTGTTCTTATTCACAAATGACTGTTGACATGTATCATCCTCAAAAACTGCTGGACATAATAGGAATAGCAGGAGTCAGAGCTTATCATAGCATAAATCCATGGTCTTGTGGTCATGACTAATAAAGTACCTGTATGAAAGCCTTCAGTCAGATCCTCTGCAAGGCTCTGCAAGACAAGTGGTTGTTTGCTTCATAGCAGCTGCCATGTAGCCAGCACAAAATAAAACATAATGGTCATCTTGACTGCCACCAGAATAACTTTTTTTGATGTGGTGAAGGTGTCAGCAGAGCTGGTTTTAGGTGAAAAATAATAGATTGTGTCATGGGAGGCAAGACTGGATGTAATTACTTTATTTAAAACTTATGAAAATATGAAAGGTAGCATCAAAGCTGTTCATTTTTCACAAAGAGCAAACATAGTCTGCTCTCATCAAAGCTTTCATAGGCTTAGTGACAACTGCTAGGCTACTGGGCTGGTTCTAGCAAAAGCTGTCTTTTTCTTTAGTGTATGATCTGTGCCGATCCAGGAGTTTTTCTAGAGAATTCATGGTGGCATGTGTGGTTTAGTGACTGTTGGCCTTTGTGGCATTGCCAGTGAGATAAACACTGCTTAGGCAGACTTCAGATAGAGCTTTGTATCCCATTTTTTGGCTTTTGTGTCTCAAATTTTTATGTATTTTTTGTTTTGTTTTTCTCGCCACTGGCTGGGGAACCTGAATTCTTCCAATGACAGCTATGTCAGCTGGAGGTTGCTGGCTACACCTGCTGAGATGTTTGCATAGAGGGGCAGTGTCTCAGTTTGAGACAAGTTCGGGAGGAAAATGCTCTGGAATCAACGTCTCCCCCAAAGACAGGTTTTTGGCACTCCCTCTCCCGCTGATGTGAAAGGAATTTCTTGGATGAAAGTGAAAAAAACTATTTATTTAACAAACAAAGTGCTGGCGGGGCACAGATGAAATAAATAACTATTAAAATATTAAACCTCCTCTATGCAGAGAAAGCTGGTGGATGTTGGGTTCCGTCTGTAGCTGACTCGGCCTCTCCAAGGTCCGAGGCCGGGATGCCGCGTCCCCGCCGGTCCAGGAGGTCCGATGATCTGGTTCTTGATCACAGCTAGGCCGAACAGTTCCAGCAGAGGAAGAAGTTGTTACTGGAGTATTTTGGAGTGCTGGTACGCAGTCCTGGGAGAAAACCTCTTGCCTCAGCTAACAAGTTAGCCAAAAGCAGGTATCAAATCTCTCGGCTCTGCAGCGGTGAGAATGCCGGGGAGTGTGTCCGTCCTTGAACACAAACCGCGCTGAAGAATTCGCTCGGCTTCCCCCCACCTTTCCCTCGGACCCAGCTTAAAGCTGTGGGGGCCATTTCTGGGCAATAAGCAGAGATAGGGAAACACAGTATTATCATAAAATCACACCAAGACAGGCAGGAACTCAACATTGTGTCAAAGTCTCGTCAGTACTTTAAGAGAAATACCTCTAACAGGAAAATCAGATATTTATCCTAGTTTTATGCGCGCCAAGAGAGTCCCTGGAGAGGGAATGGAAGTCTGCAAGATTGCACCAGTACTTGATTTGCTTTCATTGTCTACAAGAGTGCAGAATTTTTCAGAAGAACCAAACACCAGCTACATAATAGTCAATGGTGCAGGTTCTTAGGGTATCCTCTGAATTAGTACTTATCCTGTAACAGTACCCAGTCTCCTTCCACAGCACTGTGCTTTTGATCAAAGAAATAGCATACTAGTATAGAAACAGTTCCAGGAGCTTACTAGAAGTGGCATGCCTTTGATGGCTTTATTAGAATGTTCATGAGTTACATATCTATGCGTTGCTTTGCTCAGAGGTTTTTCTTGATGCTCTTGCAGAAGTAGTGATTGTTTTACACTGTGCCAAGTATGTTTGAATGAACTACTTCTCTAAGGAAGCCACTCTGTAGTTATAAAAAAGAACTGAACTTTCTCATAATACCTCAAAACCAAAAAATGCTATTTCTCTGCTTATTACCCAGCTGTAAGTTGCTAAAGATGTTATTTGCAAGTTTGTGTATAACTCTTGCCTTTTGGAAAATTTTCCCTTCTTTCTTCTGTTACACAGCTGAGAAGCATGGAAAGAAACGAGGAATACGTTTGGTATCCATTCACTGCTACTCAGATATTCATTATTGCAACATGCTGTATTACTTCTCAAGGTTTGGGATTCATTGAACTAGCAAGAGTGGTTATAAATATGCTTTACTGAGTATTTATTATATCATGGATGGATTTCATATGCATAGATGCATATGCAATATGCCTATGTATAAATTATGACTGAAATATAGATGCCCTGGTATTTGCTCAGATACTTGAAAATCCAAGAAAATTCATATATTTTTGTAATCTTATTTCATCTGTTTCTATACCTCACAGTAGATTGTTTTATTGTTGTTGTTCCACATTGTGAAACAGCATATATTCTTTAGGCAGCTATTGCAGGAATCAGCTAAATGTGGACCAAACAATGACTGTCCTATCTAAGTGCTAAATAGGAAATAATTGTAGCCTAGTGTGTGGGGTTGACCCAGGCTGGATGCCAGGAGCCTGCCAAAGCTGCTCTATCACTCCCCTCAGAAAATATAATGAAACGCTCATGGGTCAAGATCTGGGGAGAGATCACTCACAGTTACTGTCACAGGCCAAACAGACTTGACTTGGGGAAATTAGTTTAGTTTATTACCATGAAATCAGACCAGGATAATGATAAATAAAACCTGAATCCTAAAACCCCTTCCCCCAACCCTCCCTTCATCCTGAGGTCAACTTCACCTCTGAATTCTCTACCTACTGCTGCCCCCGTGGCACAGGCGGATGGGTAACGGGGGTTGTGGTCAACTCATTACACATTGTTTCTGCTGCTCCTTCCTTCTCAGGGGGACGACTCCTCACACTCTTCCCCTCCTCCAGTATGGAGCCCCACGAATTGGAGACACTCCTTCAGGAGCAGCCTGCTCCAGCATGGGTCCCCCATGGGGTCACAAGTCGTAGCAGCAGACCTGTTCCAGGGTGGGCTCCTTGCTTGATGGAGCCAGTGGTCCTGCCAGGAACCAGCTCCAGCATGGGCTTCCTATGGGGTCACAGCCTCCTTTGGGCATCCTCTTGCTCTAACCTGGGGTCCTCCAAGGGCTGCTCCACCATGGACCTCCATGGACCGCAGGGGGACAGCCTGTGGTGACAGGCTGCAGGAGAATCTCAGCTCCGACACCTGGAGTGTCTCTTCCACCTCCTTTTCCACTGACCTTGGTGTCAGGGTTGTTTCTCTCACGTGTTTCCACTCCTCTCTCTGCCTGCAGTTGCTGCTGCAGTTGCTGCTGCAGTTTTTGTGCTCCTTCTTAAATCAGTTATCCCAGAGGTGCCCCCACCATGGCTGATAGGCTTGGCCTTGACCAGCAGTGGGTCCATCTTGAAGCTGGCTGGCATGGCAGACATGGGAGAAGCTCCCAGCAGCTTCTCACGGAGTCACCCCTGCAGCCCCTGCTGCTGGTAGCCACTGCTACCAAAACCTTGACACACAAACCCAAGACATCTAGGTAATCTGTATTTTGGTAGAAGACAATTTTAGTGTTGGCCTCTGGTCTTTAATTTATTTATTCTTGTTTTTCCAAGACATTACACATCAGAGAGGTTTCCTCCATGTGCCATCTGTTTCCTTGCAATTGGGAATGGTAGAATAATTTTCTGAAGAATTGCTGACAAGATGTGGCAGGGGAACAGTAATCCATAAGAACGAGATTTCTCATTAAAGTCACTCAGCTCATCTGTGATACAGCAAGCTCTTGATTTACACTGGTCACCTCTGGAGCAGGGAGGACAGTGACTGGTAAGTTCCATTTTTTATTGCACAGGCTTATGGTGAGGTTCTTGACAGTAACTGGGATTGCTGTCAGATCAGTTTTCATGGCACAGACACACTTATCTAAGTGAGATTATTCTAGTTAGACAGTTTATCATAACAACAGATGTCATCATAGACGCCTCTTGACCGTAGTTACTTCATGATGTCTTAATGTTGTCATATCATTCCTTAGGCTTTTGCTAGGATGAGCAGGTGGACTGCACAAGGTCCCTCTTGAATTATAGCAGACCTCTCTTTTTGGCCTCTCAAATTTCTTTTCTGTATGTTCCTCCTGGTCTTCTCTCATGAACAGAACTTTAGTGCAGATCACTGCTTCTGCTCTTGCTGAGCAGCCCAGTTTATGACATACTGGCACAGCTGGACATGTCAGCCAGCTGATAATAGTTGCAAGCAGACAAAGGAAATTGCTCTAGGACAATTTAGAAATTAATTATGTGCCATAGAAGCTTGGTTGGGGTGAAGCGGGTAAGGAATAATATGATAGAAATGAGAGACAGAATCACAGAGCTGGTGGTCAGAAGGGGTGTAGCAGGTCACTTAGTCTGGCTTCCTGCTTAAAGCAGCACCCTCAGAGCACATGGGAGCACACATGGATAGGAAGTATACCTGGACCAAAACAGGAAACAGAGATGTTCTCTTCCAATTGCAGAACCAGGCCTTTCCACAGTACAATGAAAGCTACTTTTATATCATGATCAGCTCTCCCCCGCACCTCTATTTCTATACATCAGTATTTCACAACAAATGCCACCTGTCTTTTCAAGAGGGTCCTCAAAGTATTTGAAAGTACAGAGAAAGTTAAGCTTATATATAATGTGAAAAAAAGAAGAATCCTATACAATGTGAAAACAAGGAAGAAGAATCTGTGATTATTGTGTAAATCATCAGCTGGAATAAAGGACTTATTTTTCCTTTTTTAGTAAACATCAGCTCCTATGCTAATTTTTTTTATTCTTAGTGTATAAGGAGCCTTGGGGTAGAGATCTTTTCCTATCTTACACAAATCCGAGTAAAGAAGTGTAAAAGCTCATCAGCTTTTGAGCAGAATCATGTTTAGTCTTGAGCTGCCAGTATTGTCAGGTGAATTTCAGAATGTAGGTCTGTGTGCCTTCTGGCTTAGCCACTGTTAACAGGAGAAAAATGAAAAATCTAAAGTTGGAATTCTATCCCAAGCCCTGAAGAGACTAAAAGATGTGCTTAGTTTCATATAGAAATGTAGTTAAATGATCTCAGGACATGATTTCAGCTGAATTCATGTGTTTGGAATAGCTCTTCCCTAATTATCCACGCTGAAGTTTGGTAACAGGGTGCTACACAGTTTTTCACGAGAGTGACAGTCTGCTTAAGGAAAGACAGTCTGTCTTACCTGGCAGATCTGAAAAATAAAAAATTTTTCATAATGTTCCACTCCAAATTCTGCTTTTAAAGGTGGTTATATTACCCCTTCCTTCTCACAAATGCTTCAAGGAAAATGTGAAAATACATCTGGAGACTATTAAGAAAATGAAGATCACACAGATCTACACAAGGTAGAATATCTAATCAGAGTAGCTGTTTGGTAGATAAAAGGGTACACGCCTTAAAGCAGTGAGAGCCCCAGCTCTGTCATGGGGTGGTGAATGTACTGACCCATGTTAGTGTGTTCTGCTTTGCATCCTGGCAAGGCACATTTGCTTTGGTTTTGTTGCAAACCCTCTAGCTGGGATCCTCTGGAAACAGGAGCCTAGAGGAACATCATGATTGGCTTGAAAGATTATTTTGTTGTGATTGCTAAATCAGCTGCATTCTTCCACTAGCTCACTATGTCAGATTCACATAAGCATGCTCCAGTGCCTAAGCACACTTGTAAGATGTTAAATTCAGCCAACCATCTCTTCACTCCTTAAGGGCTGAGAGAAAGAGGAGTGTGAATGGCAGACTGTGGGGGAAGAGACTAGCAGATCACACAAAGCCAGACTGACTGCTGAGTTCTGAGTCACTTAGTCAGAATCCCTTAGAACCACCTTAATAATTCAAACAGGCAGAAAATATTTTGAACTAGGTGAATAGTAATGAAAGATTCTATAGTAGTCACCTCAATGAGCCTTCTCTCACAAATACAAAACATTAGAGCCACATATAAAAATGTGGTTTTATAACTCCAAGTAACTCCCAATGAAGCAATTTGAGAGAATGTTCCCAGAGAAAGTTCTGTGGTCCACCTATCCAGCATGGTCTTGCTGCTGGCTAATGGCTTTTTGCTGTCTCTTCCTCCAAGTAATGCATCCAGATGTGTGACCTCAGTCTGGGATCTATGCTCTCAGTTTTCCAGAATAAAAGCTCCTTGACTTGAGATCCATAACTCTCTTGCAAGATAATAATCCAAAAATCTGAGTCAGCTCAACGACTTCACTCAGATAACACCAAGTAAAGAGAAAAGTCCTTTTTTCTTGGCTGAAATATTGCCAAGAATCATTAGAGTCGGTGCACAGACACTTGAATATGCTGGTAACATATAGCTTCAAAAGACTGGTAATTTTTTTGACAAAAAATACGCAAAACATTTAAGATATTGTATATGAAGATGAAAGATGCATGATTCAACTTGAAAACTATGGGGGTAACACTGGAATGAAGGTAATGTGTCTAAAGAATGAATTAGTCAAATTATTTTTGACAACTGTTGACTTTTTTTTTCAGAAATAAAAAGCGTAACTACCTGTTTGCAAACAGACAATTCTAACTCATCCATAAATGCTGTCTGTGTAAATTATATACAGGTTGTTCTAAACCAAATTCTTTCTGTGTCTTTGTTCAATTGCTTTTGCAATCCTCAGTATTTCCAGTGAATCTGTTAAGGAAGCCTCCAACCTGAAAGAATATATGGGTTTTAACTCATAATTGTGAAATAAGAATAAATAAAAAATGCTCTATACATCTGAAATTTACTATCTTCAGCTTTTTTTCATCATGGACATTATCTGAAAATTTACTACTTCTAATGTGATCACAATTATATGGATATTTGCGAGTTACATGAGGTCTGAGCAGCCTTGAAATCATCATACAGGTGAAATTTGAAGAATAAAACAGTGGTCATTGACAGTATATTTATCATCATGCATTGTTATTTCTTACTTGTCTTGCATAGGCAATGACAAGGCTGAGAAGAGCAGCTGGTGATTTCTCTTCATCTCTGTACCTGGGCTCTCATCATGACAGGATCCTTTTTTACACAGAAGTAGGGAAAGCTACTGCTGTTACAAATATGCTCATTAAATCAGACTGATGCTTTCATTCAAAAAATATTTGCATCTGTTTGGATGTTTTTCTTGATGTATTTTTTCCATCTGTGTTGGTGGATGCATACACTTAAATACATGCAAAGCTTAAAAGCACTGAGGGAAAGCCCTCAAAATGCAAATCTTACACTTTTTGAAGCTAGATATAGTCTCATATTTGACAGTGAATATTTAGATATATACCCAAAGGGAACACATTCAAATTACCTTTTGTCTTAATAAACATGGTCCTTCTTATCCTATGATTTGTCATGATTATCAAATGATAACACAAATGTCTGCATTCTGAGAACAGGCTGAATAGCTGATGCAAGAAAAAGCAGTTTTGAAGAGATTTGCAACTGAAAGGTCACCTGGCAGTATGGCAACGTGTTTAATGAACCAAGAGTGAGCTAATTTAACATGCTTTTCAAGGATTCAGAGAAAAGGCCTGGAGTTCCTCTGTGCCTGGTATCATGGCACTGTGTTTGGAGGCCCTTTAAACAGACAAAGCCCTAGCACTGTTGAAGCAAAACTGTCCCATCCTGATGTTCATCACAAAGATAACTTACAGGCTTACATCACAAATTGACATGGATTAAAACAAGCATTTAAGGTTTATATAGAAAGCTCTATCTCATACCAAATATGTGCATTAAAAATACATTATGGCATCAGCATATTAGCATATCTAGGAGTTTTGGCTTTGATAGCTGCTGCAGAGAAGGACTCTGGCTGTTTATCACCTACACAGCAGAAGGATTCTGAATGTTACCTTTGGCATTTGCTAAAGCATTTTCTGCCTCCCACTTTGATAGCCCATGCAAGAGAGAAGGTGTTTCTCCCATGCTGCAGCTTCACTTAGAGTCTCCCAGTCCTTCAGTTTACAGCTAGGAGGCTTCAAGGGAGTCACTGTTTCCTTTAACCAGGACATGCCTGCAAGAGATTTATAATGCCTTTCTCAGGTACTTTTTTCTCAAATCATTTTCTCAAACAGGTGGGGCAGAGAATGTCTTGCTAAATGATAGAAAAGGAAAAGACTTTGTGACGAACACAGGCTGAGTACATCTTATTCACCTAAGTTCTTGTCCCGAGGAATACACTTTTGTTTGAAATGCACCTCCTTAGGCTGGTCTTGCTAAATATCCTTAACGAGTGTTTCCTGATCAGACAGGTGCCCTGTGCTGGTTTGATGGTTGGAATGGGGTCTGGGATTGCTTGCACTTTTCATAATGCAACTACAGCTATTTATGGGACCAGTGCTATCATCTTTACTCATTGGCTTCTTGTTGTCAGCCCCAATTAAACTCTTGCAGAAATACCCCACAGAAATTAATCTACTGCCAAATATTAAGAGAGAAGTAACATGGCTGAGGCAGAACATTTTTATTCACTGCAAATGAATCTTTTCAGAAATCAAATCTTTATACTGCCATGAAAGATACAGAAAAAGTAAAGGCTCACACCTCCTAAAAGCCTGCTTAAAATCCTATTTTTTATACTTTGTCAAAGAATTATTGGTAGCTTCTGATGATTTTCAGAAGAACAATAAATAGAAAGTTGAATTAAGAACCATGGTCTGAATGATACCATGGAAAGTATTTGCAGTTTGAGCACTGTAGAACTTTCTGTATCCAGTATTTTCTTCTTAGTTGTTCCACTGGGTGGCACAACTCCTACATTGCCTTTTTCAAAGATATCACTCAATATTTGAATATGTTAAATTATTTTACTGTATTATTTTGTGTTGACAGCTGCAGTCTCGAGTTCTGATCACATTGCCTAGCCAGATGAAATAGGGAATTAAAGTAATTGGGAGACAATTGCTACTGCACTGTCTTTAATCCAAGACATAACCTACACCCTCCAGCCTCCCCCCCCTTCCAAATTGTGGTTATGTGACTTTGAACAAAATGTGATGTGTGAGGAAAGCATGCAGATTAGACCTTAAGAGCAACTAAAACTTTCCACGAAGTGCATTGGTTTCCAGACAGAAAACAAGAAGTGTTTACTCCCTTAATGAGAACTCCTTGTCAACCTGTATTTTAAAAAAAAATTCTTCTGAGACCCTCATGCTCCCAGGGTGGAAGGATAAGGAAATTGTCCTGCATTTTGGGTGCATCCACCCGCAGTCTTTTATTTAATCCTCACTAAGGGCAAGGAAGGATTCTAGACTTCCAAATCCTGTCTGCTCAGAGTAGTGTCTCATGAGCAGAACTCATGACAGCGTTTCTCACCACGTGGTTGCCTTGCTGATGAAAATTATCTGGATTTGGCCTTCAATGTTATAAAATGTTCTGACAGACCAACAAGACCCTGTTGCTTCACAGCTTCCCTGATTGTTATTTGCTCTCCAATTCTTCATCTCTTTAAGGCTTTTCCTTAAAAATATAATTTAAAGATCATTGTATTCCTCACCAATAAGCCCACTCCAATCCCCATGTCTAACCCTATGAAGGACTTCAAACCTTAGAACTGGCTGGCTCCTGACATGACCAGGCTAGCCTGTTACCTCAGCTTGTCCTCAGGCAGGCAACATGCAGTGACAACAGCAGCACAATTACATGTTTGCTGGCTCCCATTATGGGTAAGTATGACTAAGGACAGAAATCCTGCAATGTTTAAATGAAGCATTTTGTTATAGTGACAAAATACAGGGATTCTGAGATATTTCCACATGTTATCTTTTTTATTTGTTAGTCAGGTGCCCAAGGAAAACCCTTTCCATAGTGCAGTGATTGTCTCTCTGTCAGTTCTGCCTCCACCTACTTCTGAGCCCAGGGGTTAATTTCAGTGAAAACTGAAAGACACAAAGGTGTCTAAATGGGTAAAAAATTTGGGAGAATTGGCCTGTAACTAGAAGAGAGCTCTACAAAGAAAGACCTTCCGGACACAGCTCACATTATGTGTAACATTTGGCTATAGCTAATCAGTCAAAATGTACCTGACCATCCAATTAGCATTTGTGCACTGTCAGATTAGCTATAACTCTGCTTTCTAGCTGTCTCTTGCAGGATGCAGCTGGAAATATTGCTGCAGGAACTGGGTCATGACAGTAGGGGACAAATCTATAAGAAAACCATTTCATTAGTAATGCTACTCATGCAGCAACTAATTTTAAATGAAGAAAATGTCTTACTAGTCAGGTTCATGTAAATCTTTTATGCAGGAGGCTTATGCTTTTATCTTTAAATACACTATGTTTTTAATTTTCAAATAAATATATTTGGGCTTTGTAGATTCAATTTTCTTTTGCTGAAATCCCACTACAGTAGGGTTAGCTCCTTTGTAGCTATAAGAGAAGCAGTGCTGTAAGGGTATTCTCTATGGCAGGTGACAGCTCCAGAGCAGTAAATCAGGATTATATACTGAAGCTCATTAATTTACCCGTTTAAGCAAACATCTACAATTCATTTTAGTGTCTACAGTGCTTCAAATTTTCTGCTTTCTTTTTAAGCTACAGCTGCTGTGCCCCCAGATCTTTATACACATGGGATAAATTCCTCTTGACTTCAGTGGAGTTCTACCAGCCAGAAATTTTGCTTCTGGCTTCTTTGGGATTTAAATGGTGTGTGTTTGGAAGAAAATGTCAGATTAGACTCAGGAGAAAAAGAAATATGAAGAATACCCACACGTCTAAGCTATGGACAAAAAAAGGAAAGTAGGAACTGGTGCCGAATTATTTTAATTTAAGTTACATTTTGTATTTGCTTGGAAATTCAAATGTGTCTTTAGCTTTCCCAGGTTAGATAATATATCTGAAGCATTGTTTGAGACAGAAGATATTTATGAGAAAGCTGATTGGAATAGAAATTTTTAGCATCTTGTACGTTAAGTGACGGTTTTTTGTCCTAAAATAAATCATGGCATTTTTAGGTGAAATAAGGACACTATTTTTTAAAAAATCAGGTTTTCAGTAAGAAAGTCTCAAGGGACAGTTTTGACTTCCTTCTACAGAAAAAAAAAAAGCTACAAATGTGAATTATCTTGGCAAAGAACTTTGGTTTCTTAATTGTGTTTAATATTTGTGTTGCTCCTGCAGTTCCAATTATCCCAATGTATCCTGATGCAATGTCTGTAAATCAATGTCCTTGCTAGCTCTTACATTATTAGTTTCCAGTTCTGCTGCAGCTCCTGCTGAAGAGCCAGGCCTCTGGAGGGCTTGCCCTTGGTTAGGTTGCCCTTGCAGATGCCAGGCAGAAATGCAGCTCTGTGAGGGCTCTGAGAAATGACAGAAGTGAAGTTGTTAGGACGTGTGTGTCTGTGCAGTGGTGAATGATTAAAGGGTGACCAAGGGGTGGGGCAGATGACACCCTGACTCCTATTGCATGTCTGTGAAACAGGAGCATGGCTGGGTAGCCAAGAGATTGTGATAGGGAGAAGAGTATTTCCCCTGTGAGCACTCCAAGGCTGTAGATACTCTGGACAACCTTGTTGTTCTTTTGAAAGCAAAACCTGTAACCATGAGAAACAAGGATGTGTGTGTGAAAGGAGAGGGTCTGTGTGAATGAGAACATGCAGGTAACATGAGAGTCCTCTTGCTGGGCGCTGACAGAAGAAAACAGGAGATAAAGTTGCTTGCCACATGTTTCTTTTGCTCTCTTCTTTTCTGGTTTTTTCCCTCTTACTCTTTTCTGAGAGACAACAGAGCTTCTCTATCCCTTTGTTTTTCAAAATGCATCTTTCCTGCTGGCAAATACCAGCTGTGAACATGATTGTACCAGTAGAATCCCCTTTTAGTGATAGAGTTTTTCACCATGTTTACGGAAAAGATGAAAAATATGCTGGCCAAAACACTCTTTCCAAGGAAAAGTGTCTACTAACTGATCTTCTGAGCACTACCTGCAGCTTAGTTTCTTCCTTTGTTGGTTTGGAAAGGAGGATGAGGTTTTCGCTCATTGCATACAGCAATCCCAATGACTGTAAGTTGGAACCCTTTTCTACTCCTAAGAAAATGAAACATTTTATATTATTTACTACACAAGACGTTTTCTTTATGAACTATTATCTAAAAATAGCACATATCTTATCCAAGAGAAAGCAATGAATGCTCATAAAACAAAGTGAGAGTTCATGATTATTTGTGGCTTCTCATTAGGGTGTGAATTGAATCCTTTAAACCCTAAATTGTTGATTTTTTTCTCCAAGCTGTTTCTCTAGCTCTGATATTCACCTGCCTAGCTAGATGGATAATTAGCTTCAGCATCAGAAGGACTTCAAATAGAGCAGTGCTGTGAACTGGGTGGTCTGGTTCCTTTTAAGTGCTGGCCTACTGCAAAACACAGAAAGTGTGGGGTTTTCCTTCAGATTTTAACTTTACACTCCGAGTTGCACAGGTGGCTTTGGTATTAGTAGTAACACAAAAAAGCAGTAGATGATTAAAAATGGTTTTTTAAAGAGAAAATTGCACAACATCAAACTCTGTGCAAGAATAGTTATCAAAATGCTTTTGGTAGCTAGTTCCAGGTAGGCAATATTCAACAGCAGAATTTGTATCAGTTACAGAGGAAGAAGCAAGTAATGGATATTTCATACAATTAAGAATAACAGATTTTAGAGAACTTTCTGCTCTGAACTGAATTATTGGCTTATGAGCAATCTCTTGGGCTGTTCTAGTGTCATCTGTAAGGAAGGACGGCTTGGGGGTCCAGGAATTCTGTCATGAAAAGTGACAGTTTAGGGTATGTCTATATGTTGGATTTGCTGTTAAATGTAGAAATTTCTGCTATTTTCTCACTAATACTGTTTAGGCCATCTAGCTCAAAGCTAATTTTATCTACATCGTGTCTTTGATGGCAAGCATTTCCAAGCAGAAAGTATATTCCTCTGCAGCAATAGAAGGGACATAAGTAAGTGAAATTATAAAAGCAAAGAAGATACAGAAGGTACATGGTGAACCTTGAAATAAATCCAGCCTCTGTTGCAGCAAACTGGTGGTATTTAGATGTCTTATCTGTTGCATTATCCTATAGAAGGCTTTTAAGGCCTGCAGCTTAGCAAAGTACAAAGTGAAGACTGAAACAGGGCTGTGGCAAAAAGTCCAACAAACAAACAGAGGTGGTTAATGCCAGCCATAAAGGATAAGGAATATGGAGGCTGTAGTGATTCAGGTCATGTAAGGACTTGCAGACAGAGATACAGGGAGGAACTTTACAAATGTCAAGCATCAGAACGTACTGAAGAGAAAATAAGCTTTGATTGATTTTGAATGATGGATTTGATGTCAATGACACCAGAAGAGCAGAAACACTTCGCTTTTCCTGTGTAGGTGTTTTTACTGTTTTTAATTATAAAGATAAATAAAAGTAGTAGAGGTGTTGAGAAAGATGACTGACATGGCAATATCTCTGCTTACTGCCTGGAGAGGAGTTCTGAAACCAATATTTGAAGGAACAAGAAGCATCTTTGTTAAGGTATATGTAATTTTTTTTGAAATGTATTTTTTTAAATGAATGTAACATCCACAGTACTCACATTGGCTTGTGATTACTACCAGAGTTAAAAAAAACTCCAGACTGCTAAAGGACACAAGGGTGACTGAAAGAAAAATACTAGATTGTAGACCAGTCTCTAGAGGAATAGACAGTAAATGAAGTGGGACAAAACTCAAAAAATTTTTGCTGGAGAAAACTCCTTTAGTCCTGCAGTTAGTCATGTAATTGGTGCTGTATGTGGATGCAGTGGTTTTCCTGTACATATCTGCTTGCAAAATGGGGAAGAGAATGATCTAATGCATGTCTTCTATTTCCATATGTTCACATCAGTTTAACTACCCCATAACTTGCAGAAACATTTTCTCCAGTGCTGTTCCCAGTGGCATGAGACCCATGACTTTAAATGTACCAAGGACTCTTTTTGTATCAGTATATTAGGCAAACATGATACTTTATTTAAAGAAATAAAAGTGTGGATGAAAGAACCATTAATTCAAGATGTTAAGGTTAATAGGTCAAAATCTAACCTAAATAAAACTCTCAATGAGAATTTAGCCTGCACAAGGACTGTGGGATTTAGTCTTAAGAGAATTAACAAGGTACATCAGGTCTTGTCACTGTTCTGATTGCCAGAAGCCTGTCTGGACAGTGTCCAGAAATACATTCTCAATCACAGCAGATTAAAGCAGCTAATGCAGGAAATGATGTGTACTGTTTTACATTGTCTGTTCTGTTATCTGGACAGGTACAGCAATAATCATACAGAGAAAATAGGAGCTAAAAATGCTGAATTATTTTAATCAGCTGACATTTTTCTCATGTCCTTCTTTTCTGGGAAAGTAATTATTTTCAAATAATTGTTAGCTGAGTTTTAAAAATCCCGTTATAGTTCTTTCTTCACCTTGGGAATCCTTTTTTAATTTTTTAAAGCTGTTGTAGATCCCTCCCCCTTTAAAAAAAAACCCTCATAAAATGTTTGCAAGTTTTGTTTATATTCCCATAACATTTTTCATTATGCTGCGACAGCTTCACTGAAAAATTATTTTAATTATCTCAAAATGAATCGCACAAAGAGGGAATATGAAAATATAAATCTTATGTCTGACTGTACTTTAATTGCTTCAGCTAATGAAAGAGGCATGAGATATCTACACAATGCGAAAGCTAAATTGCATGAACAATATAACCAGTATTTGAAATGTGCTGAATCCATAGTAGTCACTCTGCTTCAGTGGGAGGATATGGGGACTATACCTGTTTTGCAGTGCTTTTTTTTTGCTTCTAGTGTGGCAAACTAATTTCAATGGGAAATGGTGTTGAAAACACCTAATAATTGTCTCTTCTGTTCTCTAGGTGAGCAGCATGGAGACATTAATGAACAAAACAAGGTAAATTTATGCTCCAGAAGCTGTGGGTCCTCTCCTGCAACCTGTCCACAAGAGTTCAGTTATGTGAGTTGTTCTTATGCAACTGTAATGTGAGATGATGCTTGTTTATGGTATTAAACCACATCCATAAAATGTCCATTGATTATAGTAAGTAACCTAATCCTACAAAAAATTTGACAAAGCAAGATAAAAATGGGCACCAGGAGGGAATAGAATGATTTTAAATGCATAAACACATAATGGGTCAGATCCGTAAGTCTAATTAGGTATTGTCTGTTCCCACAGGAGAAATTTTTGCCTCATCAGATCCTAACCTTGTGATCTTTGACTGAATTTTATCCAAGACGTTGCACACAGGCATTTTATTTTTACAGACTTCTGAACTTTCAGCTGTTCAGAAGCTCTTGGTCGAAGGTGATGACTTTAACAAAGACCAAGAGTATGACAGAAAAACAGTGTTAGAACTGTTACTTTGTCAGCGACTCTTCCACCAACATAATGCAGGAATGCTGCAAGGTTATTAGCCAACAAATCTCTCCTCTGTAGTCTAAAAATATCTCCCAATTGGGTGCCTCAGTGAAATGCCATGTGTTATAAATGGCAAAGCTGATTTCCAACTTACAGGGATAGTGAGGAAGGACTGCAGGAGCTTTGATATTTAGCAGAAAGGTAACGGACATGTTGCCGCACACGTAGCCAGCCCTAAGTAATTGTTTTCCTCCCTTAGATTAGATGCTTCTTATCTTGTGATAATGTCATAAGTCAAAATCCTGCCATTGATCACCATTGTCTTTAAAGGGTTGTGGGGAGTTTTTTCTGGGGTTTTTTTTTAGTGTTGGGATAATAGTCTTTAATAATCTTTAAGTCTCAGAGGGTTTT
Source organism: Edolisoma coerulescens (assembly GCA_013397115.1). Classification (NCBI taxonomy): domain Eukaryota; kingdom Metazoa; phylum Chordata; class Aves; order Passeriformes; family Campephagidae; genus Edolisoma; species Edolisoma coerulescens. The sequence goes on from VWZW01002151.1 coordinate 127,915, forward strand.
CCTTTGGTTCACAAATATTGCACTGAGTTGTAAATCTGTGTAATTAGTGGCAGGCATTAAGGGAACACGCTGACTCAGGAAATTAGTAATCATTAGGAGAAGCTTTCTCTTAGGTCAAATCAGCAGTGACAGGACACTTTCCATCTGATGGCTGGTTTAGGTTCATGCAGCTGGGGATGCTTTGAATTTGTGTAGCACATGGCCTCTGCCCCTAGGAAGATTTACCTGCTGTGTTTCCTACAGTAACAGTATTATCCAGTGTAGCAGTGGGCCAGATTTCTCAGTAGCATAAATCAGAGTAACACAACAGTCTCTTCTGCCAGCAGTTCTTCTGATTGCCTGTGTCTCTAATACTGTGACTCTGAGGCATTAAGCCAAAACTGGCAGACTTTTTCTGGAAAAGCTAATTTATGTGTTGTTTATGGGAGAAAAGATGTGGACATTTGTAATTAATGCTGTCTTCTCACATCCAGTAAAAACATGCAGGACAATCTTAATTTCTCACAGTGCATAATCAAGCAAGACACACTGTGTAACCAGGATATAAACTGTGTTCATACTCAGATATGTTATTTTATAACTGTTAAATATTTTTCTCCCAAGGATGTCTTTTCTAGATCAGATTTCTTTGTCTCTACTTCCCACCTTGCAGTCCAGTATTCCGTCACTTTACTGTATTGCATTAACCAGAGTGATCATCTGGCTATTTGCCAGTATAAACCCCCTTGCTACAGGGAGCATCATTAACTTCCTCTTTTCCACGGTAATGTGATCCCTTGGGAGTAACCTCTCACGTGCTATTAAAGCAGTGCTTAGGCTGCTCATGGATTTTCCTGTTATTTTGTTGGTTTCATTTAAATTTCAAGTATTATAAATACAGAGTTCATATATAAGTCAAATGAACATGCAGTAATTTCAGGGGTTATGTTGCAGACAACAGGTACACATACATGTCAGATTAACCAGCTGACTTTTACAATCTCATTGAATGAGTATAAGTAGATTCTCTTCAGTTGAACATCTACCTTGTAAATTTGTTCCAAGCTGTTGATTCACCTAAGGAATGTCCCACCAGTGAGCAGCAACATCTGTATTCTTCTTTCTAAATATTTAAACTAGCTACATATTATTTCTATTCATCAAACTTTTCAGAGCTTTATAGTCTTTCTAGGCTGTAGCTTGGAACAAATAGTTTAGAATCTGTTATTGTGTGCTCTTGCTGCTTATTCTGTTTCACTAGAATTGATGTAAGTGTTTACTTAGCTCCCTCCAGTGACTTGATGAGCAAATAAGTCCATGGTGTGCTATCATTCTAGATATTGCAATACAAGTTGCCACAAAAGGCAAGATCAGTTCTTTAAGATGATATTATGTGTAGCATTCTGCAGCATAATGGCTAAATACTATCTGCTAAACCCATTTTAGAATATAATAAACAGAACATCTAAGATTTACCACATAATTCTACTGTTATTTATTATCAATACTTTTTTATCCTTGGCAGAATTAATGCGTGAATTTCAACATTAAGTGGGAGTGAGAAAGCTCCACACTTCTAAAAGAGGATTAGTATTTGTAGGAGAAGAAGGAGGAGGTTCAGAATCTGAATTCATTTTATGAGCTGTATTGGAGATGCTCCTTCGATCTTTGTAAAAATATGCAGAAAAACACTAGCTATGGAAACAAAAAGTATTATGAACTGTATCCTGAGGAAAATCTGTGTGCTTTCACTAATGTTAGACAGAGCAAATTTAACTGAGCTGGGGTCCATTTGTGAAAATGGTACCATTATGAGAAATATATTGGAAGAACAAAAAATGCAGTTGTTTATGAGCTAAATTGAATCAGGAAATGCTCTTGGAACTGAAAAGCTATGGAGAAGTCTGTGCAGACAAATTGCAGCAGTATTCATAATAGGAACAGGAGAAAATGACAGTATAAAGAAAACTGATTAGATTCTCAGAGGGAACTTTTAGTCCCATTGAAACAAATGGAAATTTTGCAGCTGATTTCAGCTGTACCACAATTCAAATATGTGAGGATGAAACTTTGGGAGAATTTCTTTAGGTTTGTGTCTCCCTCACTGAAAGTACATCCTTAAAGACTTTAATTTTAGAGGATTGTGCTTTCAGTGTGAAGAAATGTTTTGTGCTTTTAAAAAATTTCTTAATACCCCACCCCAATTCCTTAGGTACACCAATAAAACCAAACCAAACCAAACCAAACTCAAACAAAAAGTAGCTGAATTGTTCGTGTCGAGACACATCCTGAGGAGTCATAATTTGTTATTTGTTTTACTGTAGACTCTAGGAGGTCACCCTCTGGACCAAGTTATTACTGTATTAGGCCAAAACCCTCATAACATAGTGCCAAGTCCAAAGAATTCAGAGAAGAGAAGTCAGTGTATCTCTTCATGAACTGGAGTCAGTCTGAAGACACTAACAGGAATTGAAATTCTGGCTAAAGCTGTTAGCATCTCATTTTCATGCAAAATAAAGGGAAAAAACCCCACAAATCCAAGAAATTTTTATTTTCTTACTCACTTTTCTTTTCTACACTTGGCACTTTTCTCCTCCAACTTCCTGTATCTTCAGTGGAAAAAACAATGAAAGCAGAAAAAAAAAAATGAGGGGGAGAGGAATAATGTGAAAACAAATTTACATGATCTTGAAAAGATAAAAAGATGGCAAAATTGCTAAAAAGAAGAAATCCTGTTTCCACAGGGATATAACCTCTGGAAAAAGAGTTTCAAACAACTCCAGTGCATAAAGTTTGATGTACACCTGATGTGTAAAGCTGTAGAGCAATCACAGTTCAGAGTATGGTGACACAGGAGGCAGAACAAGGGCTATTTCCTGACCACCTAGAAGGATACTTTTCGCACTATTTTTATAATTTACAAGTACCAAAGCCAGTTTTAGAAGGTGGGGGAAAAGCTAGTTAACATCTTTTACAAAAAATACGCCATTTCTTGTGGAGATTTGATAAAATAAATTCAAACAAGCAATTATCAGGAAACAGAATGTCCTGAAGTCTTGGCACTGGAGATTTGTTTTTCAAAAGTGCTTAATGGTAACATTTTACTGATTTTCTGTACTAGGAATTTTATAGGATAAATTATTTCCTTGTGGGCCACATGATTTTTCAGTGTGCAATAAAGTAATATAAAATACATTGTATTCCTATTACAACTGTCAGTGAAAGACTATGACTATTTCATGAACTTTAACCCATTCAGTGGGAATTTTTGTCTGCTCCTGCATAGGGGAATTTGTGTGTGTGTGTGTCTCTGTGTCTGTGTCTATAAAGTGTGACATCTAGTTCTGCTGGAAATATACTTACTCATCATTTCACTGTAATTGCCATGGACCTGCTTAATTTTACACAAAGTGAAACACTGTCTATCATTTCTTGTCTTTCATGCAATCTGTAATAAATTAAGCAGAAAAAGCTGGGTCAGAAAGGTTGGGTTTGTGCTTGTTCATGATAGGAGCACTGCTCATTTGTAACTGGTTCCAGAGGGAATGCTGTTCTGTGTTCTGTGTCATTGTTCCCAGAGCTGGGGGGTCACTGCCATGCCCAGAACATCTTCCAGCTTTGAGCTCCCTACAGTTGCCACTCCTGCAGCTCAGTCCTTCCTACAGCTGTACAGGCCCGTGGCAGCCACTACCAGTGTGACCTTGACCTTTCCACTGCCCCTTAGGGGGATGTTGAGGACCTCTCCTTGCTATCTCACTCCTGCTCTTCTCCTATCAGTTTAACTGTTCAGGTAGGACAGAGCTGATGCTGGGCACTTGTGCACTGACTGTCAGATCAGGGCCACAGAGGGCTCGGGAGTCCTGAGTATGAGAGCAGGGCTCTCTAATCCATGAGGCACAAGTCTGGAAATCAGACCAGTGATGAAGTAGCAGCACACCTTGTGCCTCAAGAAGGAAACTGTTGTCTTCTGTACTAGTTCACACTGAGTCCCCAGGACAGGTGGTCTTATTCCTGGTTAGAATGAGGACCTTCACAGCAACCTTTGTGGGCGGGAGCACCCCCTTATGTACAGCCAGGTCTAGGATGGGCCAGATGATGCAAGAGCATAACCTTTAGGTCAGAAAGGGAGGAAAAATAAAAATGGGCCTCCACTTTGTAGACCAAACCACATCTGTGTAAAAAGAGCATAAATGTTTTAGTTCATTTGGCCACTGAGATGGAAGAATTGTTTATACTAGAGTTGTTACAGATAAGAGTTTAGGTTTTGGTTTTTTTTAAGGCTGTCAAATCAGAAATATCATCCATCTGGAGTATTAAATTTTGATCACTGAGTCAGAATGCTGGAGTTCTTTTGCTAGGTCCTCTGAAATTAGAATGTTGCTCTGTTGCTAGGCTAGGTCTCTCTGAATCTTAGTTTCTGCTTTTATGTTATAGTTTGCTCATGATTAATAAAATATTGTCTCTCTTTCTGGGCAGAAATGAACAGATGGGGGAATCAACTGATCTGATTAACTCTGTGTGTACGTATACTCAGTCAACAAATAATCACAAAAGTAGGAAGGATCATGCTCAAATGTTACCTATTTAAAAATATTACACAATCACCTGCTATCTATGCTGCCAAAGGGGTGGATTGACTAAGGAAAGTTTATTATTGTATGCATTATTTATCTGCTCTTTCATTCACAACAGGTTTAATTAAAAACCAGCAGTTTTTCTAAATATTTATTCAGGATGCTGTTATTAAATGTAAATGTGGCATTTTGAATAACGTCAGTGTTAACTTTTTGGATTAGGACTTTAAAGAGAAGTAAACAAATCATGAGTATTTCTTAGGAGGCATTTATGTGCTTTTCATTTCAATAACACCAAGTCAGCTGGCAAAATTGTGTAGAAAATAAATATCTGTGAGATGTAAGAAATGGCTCTGGAGCACATTCAGGGTCTTTTTGGCATGTTGAGGGTTGCAAAACCCAGCAAACGCCTCACATAAAATAGCCTGAACATAACAAAAGATTAAAAAAAATAAATTATCCAGCTGATAAAGTAAACATGCATAATTATCTAGTTCACCTTATGCCATTGTTAGAGGGGAAGTGTCTCACAGAGCAGACTCCAGCACCTGGAGCACAGTTGTCAGCCTTGGGCAGACTGAATGACCCAAGGGAGGAGTGAGAAAACAGAGGCATTGGGAGGGTTGTATTCTCAGCCATGGCTGCCTGACCAGAAATGACAAAGTCATTAATCCTGGATAGGGCTTGTGCAAGTCAGGGCACTTTAGGTTGGTGGCTCTGCTGAGAAAGCAGGCCCAGACAGGGTTCTTTGACACAGGACTGTACGCACAGAAAAGTACAAGGCAAGAAGATGCCTAAAAGGAGTCACAGTGGCTCAGTGCTACGGGGATATTGCAGCCCACTTTGAGCCCACAGGAGTTTGGCTGGATCTTCCTATGAATTTGGTAATAGGGGTCTCAACATCCAGGTTTGACCCTAAGGTGCCCCGATGCTGGCACTGGCAGTTCTAAAGCTTGACCTTGTAGGAGCCTCAAGGACACAACCTGCACAGCCCTGTTGAGTATCCAGGAGTAGAAAAGGCACGTGTCCAATGGAAGATAATTCCTGGGCATCACTAGGTAAACTAAGTTTGGAGGACTGTGGCCGAAAGAAGGAACACTGTGTTCAGAGGGCAGTTCTGAAAACGGGATTTACACAGCCTAAAATGCACATGATATTGTTTCTAACCTTGAACAAGAACCACCCACAATTGATTTAACACTGAGCACAGCTGGAGTCATAAAAGATATTTTGCTTATCTATTTCTAACATCTTTGCATCAACCCTGCAGAAAGGTGATTTCCCTGTTGAATGACAATCAGGCTACATTGCTATTAATAGCATTGAAGAAGAACACATCTGCTCTACCCTCCCCTCTCGCTGTCAAGGCTAAGCACCTAGGAGACAGCAAATGTTTCTGTTTACTAATGGAAAAGTACCTGGACAGACCTCACTTGCCCTGGGAAGACTAAAAAGTGGGCCACAGGCACTTTCTAGATAAAAAAGAAAGCCTGGATAGGAGGCAAACAAAGCCAGGTATGAACCAATACAGAGAAAATAAAGGAAACATTTCTACTACCTCTACTCATCCTTATGAATTCTAGCCAAGATGAACTTTCTAGACAGCTTTTCTCTGTTCATCAGAAGGTGTGTGGTAGAGGAAATATGCAATTTTCTGAATCTCAAGCCTTCTAAGAGGACAGGAGTTTCTGAGGTTGAGAAGTTGCCTCTCCTGTCTAGCCTGTCTCTCTCCAGGTACTCTCTGTACTACACAACCCTGAATCACTGATAAAACACCTCATTTTGTGCATGCAAGGAGACATACGCCATTTCAAAAAACCATAGTATAACAAAAACTGAATCTCATTTCATGATAAATTCTCTTTCAGTAGCTCTTTCCAGAAGCAGCCTTCAGAGCACGCAATCAGTGAGGTCATTATCATTTTGAACAGGGAAATTGAGGCAGCACTTTGCAGTTCTTTCATATAAAGTTGTAAGCAAAATCACAGAGGCATCATTAAAAATTACCAAACATGATGATTGCTGTTTATTCTTTGTGTTGCCTGAGAGCTATAGTGATGAACAGAGCTCTGCTGTATCTGTGCAAACACTGTGTGAGCTTACAAATGCATTTTGAATGCATTATGCACAATGATTTGGTTCAAGGACAATTTGAAGCTTTCACCAGTTTGTTCAGCAGGCTTGACTAAAGGTTCCCTGACCTCCCTGGGATAGGGAGGACTGCAAAGATAGGCAGAAATTATATGTAAAATGACAGAAAGTGCACAGTATCCAAAGGGTCCCATATTATGTCTCACTTAGATAGAATAGAGCCAATCTTTGAGACGGCTCAGATTAATGCCCAAAATGTCTCCTTTCATGAAGAGGGACCGTGTGCAAATATTAAAAAATATTTACCTCATACAGCAATTGTTGGACTGTCCTAATAAGAAAAAGGAAGTGTAAGAATATAAATATTCAAAAATACCTTCAGAAAAGAGCATTTCATATGCAATTGTTTTGTTGGTATGTAGATTGTTTTATTAATATATTGATAAAAGTTAGTCAGACCTCAGATCTCATCTTTGCAAACTATAGTCTAGCTCTGGGCAGTTCTGGGCTGGAAAACTGCTCTAACTCTGAGGCAAAACGTGATCCAATGAATTTATGAGTATCTCTGTGGAACAGCTCCATTACCACTTCACCTGGTGCCTCTTTGTTTGAGATTCCACAGTGCCATCGTAGCCCTGGCTTTTTTAATAACTTTGATTATTACAGTAGTCAGAAAACAAAATTTGCTGAAATGGGAATGTTTCCTTTGATGGTGCACTCAAAGTAGTTTGCTCCCAGTCTTACTGCAGCTGGCTTTGTGGAGCCACAAAGTGTCCAGAGATGTCTCACTTGCTAAACAGCCTATGAAACATGGCTTGATAAAGACTACTTGAGAGCATATCTTGGAATACTTAAACACAACTGAAACTGTGCCCATGCATGGTTGCTATTGTGTCTGGAGCTGAGAACTGAACCTTTTAAAGGAGAATAAGATCTGAAGGTTTTATTTCCTTATCAACTCCATGATTTGTGCACGGTCAATCTTTTGGGCCAGGTATTATCAACGTGAACTGCTTTTGACTGGATTTCTATTGGATAAAAACCATTAAACAGATGTGCCTGCAGCCAAGTATTATCGAATGCTTGGAAAGGTCTTAGGGTATGGGAATGACTTCAGTCCTTCTGTGGACTTGTGCTTGTACTTTGAACAGGCGCCTCAGCGTTTTCTGCACATTGCTGGGGAGCAGAACCCTTGAAATGGTTGGAATTGTGCCTGTGAGTTCAGTACAGGTCTCCTCCTCTAAATGACATACTTTATCCTCTGGAAACACTTAGCACTGTTGTAGTCAGCCTAGTGCATCCCAAAACAAGTCCCTGTAAATTACAGAGTATAAAAGCTGTAATTTCCCCTGCTCCCCATGGGCAAAGGGTAATTCATACATAACATTATTTTAATGGAAGTCTCTTACTCTATTCCTTGGTGAGGAGGGAAAAGGTAGAAAGTATCAAAGTGGCTAAATATTTCTCCTAGGATAGTCATATGGATGTTTAAGTTGATTTTGCATTTGATTTAGCACAAATACTTTACCCTCCCAGGGGAAATTATTTTACATCATATTTTCAGTGTTCCTGTCTTTCAAGGACTAATTTGTTACATACAGCTGTTCCAAGGTGGAGGTGAAAAAGGAATGAAAGGAGAAGAAAAACTAAACTTCATTAAGAATTTTGAAAAAAACCAAAAACTCGTGGAGTATCACAGGACTTAGCCAAGTCTTCTCTACTGCCCACTAGGCTAAGTTACAGCTGTTCTGTGTGCTTGACTCATCTGGGAAACATTTGTATTTGAATCATTTTCACAGTATTTATAAATCCTTCTTAGGAAAAAAAAACCAACATTTTGTTGCCTATGTCAAAATACCATTTCATTGCAGCATCCTCAGCTCTGTACAATTTTAAATGAGAGCAGAATCTAGTTTAGTGAGAACATTACAGGGATCTTTATCAGACTGTTTGGGATGAAAGTTGTTGCCATTAGGGATTACCTCACTGTTTTGGGCAAATTGTCCCAGATGTGCTGCTCCTTAAGAATATGAATCCTTTTAGAAGAATAGGAGAAGTTATTCTTTAGAAATCATAGTGAACTGACAGACAGTGATTATTTCTAAATGTAGGTTTCATAGAACTTGCAGTTCCTGAAATGGAGTGAAGCAGGGAAATTAAAGAAAAAAGTCCCATTTTAGTAGGCAGGAAGAAATCGAACAGTAAATCACTTACTGCTCTCCCCGCAACTTGGGCTGAAGACCTTGTCTTTTCTCAGTGGAGAGAGAAAAATGTGTTTAAAAAAGGTTTCATTTATCCTTTTATGTCACTAATTGGAATTTGTCTAATACATACACTTAATCAGGCTTTGTAAGGATGAAGCTGAACAGATGCTTCAGAAATGAGATTTTTCCCTGCATGACAGAGAAAGACAGTCCTTAAAATCACTGGTATGTATGAATGGTTTTGTTGGAGTTGAAATGTTGTGTAAGGGTATTAAAATTCAGAGGACTGTACATGCCAGAACCCAATTCATTCAAGCCCTGCTATGGCTTGCAGTATTGTGCTTACAAGCACATTTTCCTTAACATTTACCATCTGTTAGAAATGACCCGAGAAGCCATAATTCGATGTATGCAAATTTATAAATAAAGCACAAGATTCCCACATCTGAACATAAATATTCTTCTCAATTATGTACCAAGAAGAGCTGTTCTTCAAGGAGATCCTTCAGTGACTATGCAGTGACTCTCCAGACAGACCCCTGTTTATACCAAAATCAAAGTAAACACCGATGACTTCTAGTTAACAAAAACTACTCGTTTTTCCAGATAATTATTTTATTCTAGTTACAGATCTTATGAAAGTAACAGCTTCCACAAACAGTGATCACAACTAGTCCTTTTTAAGGAACATAAGACTTTGTCTGATGAAGGACCATGTTAAATACTGGTTTGTGTTAGGAAAAGAAGCCGTACAGAAATCTTTTGTTGGTGCTGGAAGTCTTTGAGGTCACTGTGTTTTTTCATTCTCACAGTCAGCTGTATTCCTAGAAAACATTTGTACTTCCAAGTATTTCAGAGTCAGCAGTGTGATAGTTCAGATAATATATTTCCTGGAATATATTTTAGTTGCTTGTTTGCAGGCACATGCACTCAATAGGTCTGGATGGAGTTTTAAAAACATGGATAATTTTTCCTCATTTTTTTCCCAGGGTTTTGACCAGCTTGAGATACTAGCTAAGCTTTTGGTGGAGTGGAACAGACAATAGGTAATTTAAAAGTGTATACTATAGAAACATAGGACAGCAGAGAAAAATGTGTAAGATCTACTAAAATTATGGTTTGTGGGTAGAAAGGGAGAGCGGGAGGGAAGGGAGGAAAAAAAAAGAAAAAAAAAGGACAGATTTATCATGTGTGCAACTAACATTAAGAGAAGAAATAATGTAATCTGTCTGCAGAAGATATGTGATTTTTTGTGATTTTTTTGGCTATACATAATAATACTTCACTATATTTTCTGAGTAGGTACAAATACACATAAATGCTAGTTCTAACTTTGACATGGCTTTAATAAAAACAAAATTAAATCCAGCCTTTATGACAACATTTGGTTTTGGCATCCTGGAGAGATGAATTCCATGGGCTAAAATCAGATTTTGAGAAGCAATATGACCAAAATGAGTGAGGTGCCTTAGTACCATTGAATGTTTGTAACCTTCAGTGCGGAGACATCTGGCCCTCACCGAGCACAGGGCAATTAGCATAACTTGTTATTAGTGAAATCAGTGATGCCTGGGAGAGTTACAGGGATGTTTAACACATTTCAGAATCTGAGCATTCAATGTCATTTATCCTTTAAGGTGCTTGAAGAGTAATGAAGAAATTAGCGCACTGTGTGGAGCTACACTTCTTTTGTACATTCTACATTTACAGCTATTAATTCCAGCTGAATTCCTGTCAGCAGATATAAAAGCAGATCTATCAGATAGCAAAAGAAATACCTCTGCAGCTATTTCAATTATGATATAGGACTCGGAGGATAATAGCCTTGATGTATTTCCTGCTTAATGAAGTAACATTCCTGTCAGATGGGTAATTGCTGCAGCAAGGCTCTGTTCAAAGAGATTTCTTCTATCTGCTCTCATTCTGCTCTCACTGCTGTGATATCTCAGCTTCTTGAAGTTTAGGATGCTACTTTCCTTTTGTGAGCTGCAGTCTTAATGAGGGCAATTGCTCTGTGTTGGCCAGCACTGATTATTGGCAACAGGTCCTATACTGCAGATAAGCTCCATGTGATCCCCACTAAAGATAATGGGCCTTAGGCAGAGAGTTTGTTGAAAAAACACTCACAGTTAAATAGAGAGACTGATCTTGCATATACTGAGATTAAAGATGTAATCTCCACTGTATTTGATGGGAGCAGGGCAGGGAAGAGGCAGTGGCATAAAATACATCTTAAACCAGGAATCTGAGGTTCTGAGAGCACTGGTCCAACAGAATTTCTCTCTGTTTGTACCTGTGTTAAGTAAATATCATTGTTGCCAAGTGTGTACCAGGAGCCCTCAATGGTCCTGACCATACAGGGACTGTCCTATTAGCAATGTTCAGTGACCTCTCCACTGGGGAACTGATATGGTTCCTCATTAGTCAAAGCTGAAATGAGAACCAGCCTAAAGAAAGAGAACAGGTTTTGAAAAAAAAAAACAAAAACCAAAACCCAAATTTATGCCAATATTCCTGCTTTTGTCAGTCTTCTGCTATCAGCCTCCAAGCTGCATCAGACCACTGGTCTGAACTGAGTCCCCACACTGCTGATCATGGGAACTATGAAGAAAAACAGTGGCCAACGTGAGTCATGGGTCTACTCAAAGGAACTGAGAAGCAGAGAAACATGGGTTTTGGTCTTTCCCTGTTTTTCCTGGTTGCTTCTGTCAGCCTAATAGCAACTAACATATCTAGTGCAGTCAGAGAATTGGTGCTGGCCCACATTGCTGCTATTGTGATGAAAGCAACTGTGCAGGTGTGTTACATTGTAGCAGTGCACACAGATTAATATAAAGAAAGCATTGGGGTTTTTTGTAATTCAGAGTGATTTCCTATCAGCTTCCAAAATGAAGTAAAGGTGGGTGCCAGAGACCTGTAATGACCTGGGGTTATATTCTGCACTCATGTTAAAATATAATGATTAAACCAGCTGAACACAGAATGTCTGTTCCTTGAACACCTACACATATATCTATATGTGTATATATATAGGTGATAAAGCACATGGAATAGATTGCAAACACTGCATTGGTGTCAGGCTTGGAAATCACATTAAGCTTTGGATGAAATGGCTTGCTCACTTTCCTCTTACACTCTTTCCCAGTACGTTCAGGGCAGCCACAACTAAACAATTGAGGCAAACACTGGCAGAATTTATTTAGCTGAATCAGGTCCACAATAAAGGTATTTCTACAGAATATTTCCAATTGGATATTAGAAAGATAGAGGTCATTGGCACTTACATAGGCAAATCACATTCTTTCAACAGACAGGCAAGGGTTAACCCTCTTTGTGCAGTTAGATTGAATCCAGTTGAGATTTCACTCAGAACACATGAGAAAACTGAAGTGCATTCCAAGAAAATAAACCTCCTTCTTTTCCTTTTTTTTTTTAACTCAAATTGGTTCATATTTGTAGAATATGATGTCATAGCCAATTCCAATGGCCTTTAATGGCATGAGGAGCCTTGTTTGGTTACACATCTAAAGAGACAATGCCAATTTCCCTTTGATTCAATTGCTCGCTGTAGTAATACTTCCATTTGTGAATCATGAGCTGGATCTCTGCAATTTACCATGGTTTTCGTAATTTCACTGATGATGAGGACAATGTGTTCTACTATTTGAAGAAAGAAAACCACTGTGTGCTGCAATGCTGTGTGCATTTTAGATGATGTAGGGACCAGAGCTCATTTTTCCCACAGGATCATCTGCCACAACACACATCTCCACAACAGCACTAGTTCTCTGGAATCAGGAGACTTGTCCTAGTGGAACCTTTGGTTTCCACAGAAATGGGCATGATGGCAATGTGTAAGAGTGATTTTCCTCCTTTTCTGGGCCTTTTCCTATTAGCCCCACAAGAAAAACCAGAAGACTGGTCACTGCAGAATATAAACAAAAGTAAAGAACCTGTGTTTAAATGATCCTTAAAGAAGTTGTGATTAGTAAACATGTATTTTCAGGATCAAAATACATACCATAGAATGTGATTAGGAGAGACTGGATAGCAGAAAAAAAAAAAAAAGAAAAAGAAAAAAGAGGCCATAAATACACAAATAATTCAGTTTTCTCTTCATCCTCTTCATCTGCCCCTGGTTTAATTCTGTCAGTCATTGCTCTATATTTCCATTTCAATGCATTATTTAATGGATAAAGGGAGTTTGGGGGAAGGGAGGAAGATAATTTCATTTGGACAGCCATCAGAATTTCTGTAAACATCTGGTTCTGTTTAAGAGGGTTTTTAAAGCATTTAATATGAGATGCTATTAGAAGGTAGCAAATGAACACTGAGTATTCTCACTGTGTAAGTGCATTTTCCCCTCCTGGAAGTTTACATACGAGTTAACTTGAGTCAAGTTTGTAGATAGGTTTTGCAAAGATAACCTTGCATTATCTAGTATGAGTGTGAGAGACTTGCAAGAACAACAGTTAAAATCATTAAAGACCTCTCTGAAAAAGAAGTTCAAAAGATGATAAAGCCCAACTGGATAGGTTTCAACCAGCTGGATTTCAGTAATTGAATGAACATAGTTGAACAAGCAGTTAGAGATGAAAAGAGTGTAGAGAATAAAAATGGAGACAATGAAAAATTCATGTCACAATGGTCTAGTCTTTTTCTCATTTGGACAGGACTCAGTAGATAACTTGGAGGATTGCCTGTGTCTTTGATATTCTCATATTAAGTGATATGCTCAAATGATAATAATGAAGAGTATGTTTTTAGCACAATTCATTATTAATAGAACGTTTTTATTGTCTTGAAACACTTCAATCACATTTTTTATCCAGTAAAGAGAAATGGTCCAAAAGATATAAATAGGATTAGTGCCACATCTGCAAGTAAATGCACTTGATTTAGAGATTATATTGAGTAATTGCAAGTTTAAAAGTGTTCATTCAGAGAGGAAGTAACATAGTCTAAGAATGAAAATGATTCTTTTGGACCCTACTCCTCAGGCCTTCCAATTTTGCAGGTCAGCTGCTGTTGATGCGTGCTGAGCAGGCTGTAGTCAAGGTAGTCCTTCCTATAAGGGTTATCCTTGGGTCAGGTTTTCATTTTAGAACAGAAACTCTAAAATATCAAAATAGACTAAAGACAGCAAATTCCTCTCATTTTCAAAGCAAGGACTTCAAAAAGGTACCTGAGGCCTGAATAAGCATTTTGAGACAACTTTAAGTATGTGAAGTGTAGATAATATTCAGTACAAACCTGAACAAAGTTCTGAAAGGGGTTGAGCTTACAGAGGGGACATTTTTAAATAGGTTTTACCCTTAGGACGTCTGTTAGCTTGCTGCTTGCTTTTTCTGAAGAATCTCCCCTCGAACTTGCTGGTTTGTGCCTCTGCCTTATATTTCATGTATCTGGTAGAGCCTGATCCAGATCTAAGCATGGGGCTGCAAAGAGCTGCTTTGTTTAACATTTTTTAAAATCAGCCACTGTAAATAAGATTGTTTGTGAAAAGAATACTCAGAAAAAATGTTTAGATTTTTCTTCAAGTTTAGATGCACTACCATCCTTTCTCTAAATGGACTACCAGTCTTCTTCCTCTTTCACACAGACTTTCTGACACAGTCAGCTTCTTTGATCAGTTCTCATCCTCCTGAGATGTTTCATTTAGAATTAATTAATATCTAAAAGTGGCCTTAATGAAGGTCCAGGTTTTGTATTTATTTATGCTGGTGAAATTGCACTTCAGGAATAAACAGCTGCTTCCTACTTAGCTAGATGGAAAATGTAGGGCTGGGGTTTTGCTGTCAAAGTACAGTCTTGGCCATATTTACTTAGCACTTCCTCATCTATTTTAATTCAGGTTTTCTTTCATGGTTACTCAAAACCTGAAGTGCCAAATCATGACTTTGTCACACAGTCCCATAATTAGGCAAGAAAACAGCTGCAACATCTGTTAGAAGTCTCAGCTTAAAAGAACTCTCAAAATCAAAGAACAACAGTAAAAGACAAAAGAGAATTTGTATTCCAAGCCTCAAAATGTAGATACATCACAACTGTCTCCTCTTAACAAGGACATCCTGTGTTTTCAGAGTGCTTGCACAATACAGCAACACCATCTTTCACTGGGGAGAAAAAGGATTCTGTATGCCACAGGTACTGAGAGCCCTCAGAGCAGTACGTTTGTAACACAAGAAACTTTTGATAAGACAAAGCACCCAGCTTGGTCTATTTAAATTTTACAATCATGAATACTGGGAACAGCACTTTTTTTACATTTAGAGGTAGGGCCAGAGGGAGAACACAGACAGCACAGTTTGCCTAATTCATAACATGGCAGATTTTGGACCCAGTTGGGCTCACAATGATAAATCTTCCAGGAACAGTTTAAGGTATGTCTCTGTTCTCCACCTCATCTTCTGATGGAGGTTACTGAACTTGAAGCAGGAAAAGCAGGATGAGGATCATGCATCTTAACTCCTAGTGCAAAACAAATTTCATGGTCTGGAAGGCAGAGATTCAGCTACATAGTCCCTTCTGCTGCCTTTGCACTGGGAACAGTAATGGCCATGAGCTCAGAAATGGTAGTCAGGAGCAGTGCCTTCTTAAATCAGCTCACGAAGTTATGCTAAATTCAAGGGCATTGAAACTTCCTCTGGGAGCAGTATATTTTACTTGAGTTGCCTATTATAAATGCTGTGTGGATGGTGAATACTAATGGAATCCCAAAAAAGTGGAGTAAGAGGAGGGTTGAACATAAACTTCTGCCCCTCCCCATCCAGAGCTCCTGACTGGCACCACCCTTGCGCTGGGTATAATGAGAGGGTGTGGTGCAGCATCTGTCTCAAAAATACCACCCTTAGACTTCAGCTTTGCCCAAGGCTCTACTCAGAAGATGAAGTTGGAGACAGAAACAGACAGTGGCTCACATGTAATGTTGCCTTAGACATGTGAGCTGTCAGCAGCATTACAGCTGTTCAAAGGCAGGAGAGAAATGGTCTCTCTTGTACAAATGAGGGATGAAGCTCAGAGGTTGAGCAAGCTGGCACATCCTGTGCTTCTCCAGGGAAGCCAGCCTTGGTCACTGGGACAGTTCACATGGGTCAGCTCATGCTCACACTGCCTAGGTTGTGGAATATGAACTCAGCTGGAACTCGCATGGAGTCTGATGTGACACTTATCTGACCCTTTGCATTGTTGTCTTGGTTCTTCTGTCAATGGTTCCAAGACATCTGCTGCAGCAGCCAGAACACTCTTCCATCACATGGCACAGAGAGCTCAGGCTGCACATCCTCAGGCAGGCTGAGGGGGCCTCTAGAGCCTTGCAGGGTGACAGCACTGCCTGCTGGGTGCTGTTGGATTGGTGCTGAGGGAGGGGAGACCCACAGTTATGGTCCATGTCCAAGCTTCCTAATTCATAGCCAGAGCTAGCCCAGCAGGAAGCTGCTCTGTGCTGCAGTTTGCTCTCGGGAGGAGCCAGACAGTTTGCTCTGCAGGGCAGCCCAGAAGTGAACAAGGAGATAAGCAGCATGGATTAGGGCCAGAGCCAGGTGTGAAAAGAAATGTCTGGGACAAATTGACAAGAATTCCATCATGAAGCCAGAACATACCCTGAGTTCCAGACCAACACAGAGTGCCATCCTTTTTTCCTACCTTTGTGACCAGGTTACAGTTTCTGCCTCTCCTGAGTCTATTTATGTATGCTATTGCCTCAGTATGAACCTCTCCATTTAGAAAGCACCATTGCACAAGAAGAAGCTAGAAAATAGGTATGTTTAAGTGCTACTTGCTGACATTTTAGAACCATTTCTTGAATGCAAAGAATGTGTGGCTAAATTGATATTTTAACTTTTACTGAGACGTGCTCAGAGAAGTGCAGTGACCCAAGCAACCGTCCCCAAGACCTTTTATTGCACATTTCTGAGTGCTCATATTCACTTTTTTTTTTAATGTAGTAATCAGATAAAATATATGAAGTGGCTGTGCTGAAAGGTGTTTGAAGCATAAAGCGGTGTTCTGGATGGACTATACTGTTGTTCAGTTTTAATGCTAAGCATGTGAGAAGGTTGGCAGTTTAAAAATCGATCATTTACTTATATTATGTGCAGGATATGCATGGAGGGTAAACTGTGATACTTGGAAACTGCAGTACATTTCATTGCCCAACATCTACTACACTGCTGCAGTGAGAATTGAAAGCTTAACAGAAGAGATGGAAAAGATTTCCAAAAGCTAAACTAAATTTTATCTAAAATTATTACAAGGATATATGAGGATATTTCTGCTATTTAAAGGCACTTTGAAATTTTCTCTTAAAATTGGACTGCTTTTATGATATTCTCCTAGAGAGAACATGTGATCTGATGTTGGCAATAAAGGAATAGTGAGATTTGACTTGAAATTAGGACTGTCTGTCTTTATTAGTAAGCGTAACTGTTAAGGTATGCTGGAGCAATTCAACAGCATTGAAGTCAATGTCTTATCTTAGATTCTGTCTTAGAGGAACACTTTTTGTATGAGTGTTATTCATACTAACAAAACTTATTGCACACACACTCGTACACAATTGTGCACACACATGGAATCAGCCAGTCCTGCCAAAAATACACATTTGCAGGCATCAGTGTGTCCAGTTAAGTGCCTTTTGCTGACACATTATATCAGGAACGGATCAGATCTCTGTGAACTCTCCACGGGACTCATGCCAACAAAAACATCTAATGAAGATGTAATTGTATTTTGAAATCATGTACTGTGCTTCCATGTGTATAATACATACGTTTTGCACAGAAACAAAAGCCACTTGCAATTCAAGAGATGTGCAAATATGCATTTTTTGGTGTTTCTTGTGAAGTGGAAAGAAAAGAAACCTTAGAAGTCTGAGATGAAACTTAAATTAAGCCATTGTTTTTAGGTTGATTTTACTCTCTACTCCTCTCACTGGTTGTATTCAAAGCAGTATCACAACACATTTGATTTCATGTAATGAAAGCAAAATTTTCCATCTATTTAAACTCTGTATATTAAGGGAGAACTTAGCAGATAATTGGAGTGTCAAGACATTGAAACAGTTTATTCCAAATGACCTTTACACAAATCAGTGATGGAAGTAGTGAGTCTTTGCATACTGCTTGGTCTTCAGGCCATTTTCAGGAAAGGAGAGAGAAACTCACATTAATTTCTTCGGTGGTGGGTACCCAGTGTCCCACAAAAAAAGCAGCAACTTACTACTGGCTTAATAAATCAAGCTGCTGTCATCCAAGTTCCTTACAGAGCTTAACTCATACAAACACCTCAGTTTTCAGGAGATTGCATCATTTGTCACTGGGAAGAGAAGTCATGTCTCTTGGCTTTAAGAGCAGTTCTGTTAGCTCACTCTGTTGGTTGTGGAGGAGAGAGCAAATTCTGCTAAACTCTCCTCAGATGTCAACTGATTTTCCCTTCTTCGATTTCAGTGAAGTCACATCCATTTTATACTACTGCAAACAAGTCCAGAATTAGGATATCTTGGCATTGCACCTGGTATTCTGGTTTTTTATTATATTTATATTATTCTATTTACAGAATCATCATGCGATATGAATCACAGAGTTACACTGCTATCGGAGATGGCACAGGCAGGCATATAGCCCACAAATTGTAGTGTTTTCTGGCCTTTCAGTGAGGGCTGATCTTGTGTAATGCCATAAGAACTGTATCAACCAACTGCAATTCATGGCTATGACTGTTATTTAGTTATTGTAGTAATACTTTCAGCCAAAGAAAAATTTTTCATCTGACCACCAGCTAGCAAGGGATACCCAGGTGGAAGATGAAGGGAATGCAATATTTGCAATTAATTAATCACAAGGCACCCCATAGACTTCCTTGAAAAGAACATTTAGAAGGTAGACAAGAGGACTGCACAGTACATAGTGTGTGAGAAATCTAGTATCTCCCCTAAAATTATATTCTCCTTTTCCTACTGCTTAAAAAGAGTAGATAATTCCTAGTAAGGAGTGCACTGATACAGGTAGAAACTATTTTCCATTTCTGGTTGTCTGAATTCATAGTGGCAGGTATGTTATCCCTGCAGGAAAATACAGAAAAAACAATGATGTCACTCATTTTCACAACTCTGTTCTGGTAAAAATAACTGCTTAACCTGTAAGAACTCAGAGGCATTTCATCTGAACCACACTGACAGTCCTACTGCAGTTACATCTTCATCACCTGAGCCTGGCTCTTGGTGAAAGAAAAGCTCAGCATCTTTCCTCCTGGACATGTTGCATAACGTGTTTATGTTCTGGGTTACATGCACTCTGGATCATAAGGAAAATTAAGAAGATAATTAACACTTTCAAGCAGTTGTTAGTGTGTTACATGGATATATAATTTACTTGCCACATACAACTGTAAATACATCAATTTTAAAAAACCTTAGAAGCATAAAAATAAGCCAGTGACAGGAGTTACTGCAGTGGGAACAAGGGGTTTGGGGTTTCGTTTGGTTGGTTGGTTTGTTTTTATGTAAAAGGCTTTCTTTGGATATTTTTTCATTCCTAGTTTCATTCAGTATGTTACATAGAATAAACCTGGGTGTCACGCATGGCTGGGATTGAATAGGGAAAAAGGGCCTGACTTTTCCAGCCTTCATGGCTGCTGGACGAGTGTGCGAACAGGAAATCATGAAAAAATATTTATTTTCTCTTTAAGCCTGATTCCTTAAGACTCTGGACGGTTGTTTTCAGTTTTGCCCTGCAAGTAATGTTTACCTCAATTTTTAACAGGTCAAAGCACAATGTCTTGGAAATAAAATGCACAAAAAACGTGTGTATTGGAAGGTGCCATAAATATGATGATTTTGCAACTGGTTATTGTTTTCAATACACTGTGGTTGAGAGATCTGTCTTTAAATTTTGGAAACTTTTGCAAACTGTGACCTCTCCAATTCTGAGTAGTCCATTTAAAGGATGTTAAAAGGCTCCAGGCTACACACTTCACAGTTGTACTGAGGAACAAGGGCTGTATAAGTGTTTACCCTCCTCATCATGATCAGGAGACTCAATGCACACAGCTGCCAACCTTGTGACAGCCAACTTGGAAGCCTGACCTCTGTGGCTGTCCTGGAGCCTGAAATCTTTGATGTCCCTAGCCAATTGCTGTGGCCCTAGGGAGGATTTGTAGGAACTCTGCATTGGATTCATTGGAAATTTGCAAATCATGGATGTCTAGAGAGAAATAGTATGCATTTGTCCTGTTGGTACCTCTTTGATGAGTCTATTTTGCTGAATTTTTTCTGAAATTCCTAATATACCCTACAAGTTCACTAGGAGGACTGAGAAATGTCAGCAGCTCTCTTTCCTGTTTCCACCCACAGGTGCCCCAGCTGAGTGCAGATTGCTTTCTGCCATGATTAGGTTGTGATTGCACAGCATTTCCATTTGCACTGGTTCTGCACGACCCCATGGTTTAACTCCACAATATTAATTCTCTAAAATAATTAAGGGGATGTTTTCAGGGATATCTTCCATTTCTCTTGCTCCCAGAGGGTGCCCTTATTTAAAGGTGGTTGGTGTAAGTCTTTGGGGGTTGTAGCACAAACTAAGGATATATTTCACAGCACTGTATACATGGCAGTCAGAGACAGGGAGCTCTGAAAAGCCAAATCATTTTCTGAATAACTTGAACTCATGTCTTCTTACAGTCTGACTGGCAGACATAGTCTTGGGACTTTAAAAACGTCAAAGCATTGTCAGTCAGGCTTTTATGGCAGGGAAGGAAAGCAGTGTTGTTTATTTTTAGTTCAAAAGCAGCTAGTTTCTGTAGAAGCCACAAGAGAAGCTGCAATTTTTTAAAAAAGATATTATTTTTTTATTCTCAGTTTGAAACTGCTTGCACTTTATTATAGTGCTGTTTTTTTAAATAATAGTTAATCATTAATCAGAACTCCGTGCATCAACCAGTTTTGTATAGCTTCTACAATGTGGGGATTTTTTTAATTTTAGTCAGTTTCTAATCTAATTTCCACGTCCTGTTTTTCTGTGGCACTTATCTGCTCCAGTGAAATGGTCAAAGAAATTTCATAATCATTAACTCTCTACCTGCATTTCCATGATGACTCTTCTTTCCTAGAAATTGAAAGAGGACCACAAAACTGGTTCAGTGCTGGAGAGTCCTCATTTTCTTTTGGCTACAGAAAATTGTGTGGAAACATAAACCCTAGCACTGGTATGTGCACCCGGGAAAGCAAGCAAGAGTGTTAGCACATCCCCAGCTTATCCCTGATTTCATTGTTACCTGCTTTTGTATCTGCTACCAAAATGGAGTGGGACACACTTTAGGATTACCTCAGACTGATGTGACATGCCATTCATATCACACTGGCATGTCAGGGGTGGTATCTCATATGATAATAAAATATCAGGTAATGTTGCTTGGCAGCTGTGAGTCTTCCTGCATTTAAGAGCTGCCATCTAAATCTGTTTCACAAAATGCAAAGTGTTGCCTTTTAAGCCTCCTCAAGTAGTATTCACAAGAGTCAGCAAAGCCATGGAAAATTTATTTTCACATCATCATCACTCTTTATTTGTTTTTATCTCTCACCTGCCTCCTTCATGCTTTCCATTGATTACCTCATGCTCTTGTTCCTGATTCAGGTATTTTGGAAGCTCCCTGTATGAAAAGGTTGCACTGCAAAACTCACAAGAAACTTCTCTATCTATTATCTGTCCATAAAACTGATGAGGATAAAGGGTTATGAGATTTTGCTTCTGATTTCTTGCAGGAATAAATAATTTCCCCCTGTAACCTCTCATACCACGAAGAAGATCCTGCCTGTTTATTATGATGCTTATGTTAAGATATTTTCTGTTTGTGCTAAGGCCTTCTCTAAAGTTGTGTGTAAAGATATATATGGCATTTATGCTTTAGAGAGGCAGAAAGTTTTGCTAGTTCCTACTATACTAAGAGAGTATTAGACCTTGAACAGTAATTGAAATAAATACATTAATATTTAATTTAACATATGAATGGGCACCTGGTTCCTGTTCATGGAGTAATAGGAGCAATTAACTTGGATTACATTTAGGCTTTTGTTCAAAAGGTTTGTAAACTAACCAATGGAGATATTTTAGGATTAACTATCCTTACACAACATTTATGAAGTCAGACTTGTTTTCTAAGACAGTTTCAGTGTTAATCTTTAACAACTCTGTAATTTGGATAATACAGTAATATAAACATAATGTTAACCAATAGAATAAAAGCAGTGAGGATATTTTGAAGTACCTAACTGATATTTATAAATGAACATTAGGAATTATCTACTTTGAAATTATTTTCAGCTGAGATTTCTGTATATCACCTTGTCTTGTATCCAATGATCTAGAAAAAAAAAATTTTTTGTAAGTTCCAGAGTTGTTAAGGGTTTGGTTTTGCTTGAAGGCCTATGAAATAAATGGACCTTACAGGCATTAAGCAGGTATATCTCATTGATTTTACTGTGAGGGATATTTTCTATAATACTTTCCATTTGATACTTCACAGGGGTGAACAAATTTTAAAAAAAGATATTTGACTGGACTCTTCATCCAGAAGTTTATAGTTGGAGGATGGCTTTTGAAAGATTGAATATCCTCCAATGAATATATTGGAAATATTGTGAAATTTATAAATTAGAGTGAACCTCATGGTTCCAGTTTCTGAAGCTGTTCTCAATGTATAAAAACAGAAATTGTCATCATATCAAAAGTCAGTTTTAACAAATGAAGCCTGAAGACTTCCAAGTAGCATTCACTTGGTTTTCCAGTTGACTAGTCTGTCCATTCAAGGGTAAACAGAAACAAAGGTGTTATTTAAAAGGGAATAATTTAGACAAAGAATCAACAGTGTTGGATAGGTTTTTTTCACTTCATAAACTTCAAATTGGCATATTTTAACAGAAGATTTCTCTCTTATGCTTCTTACAATGAGTTTAAATTAATCTAACTAATCAAACAAAAAATGTCTCCTGAAAAAATCATTGCCTTTGTTCCATGCTGATATAATAGCTATTATTCTAATAACTAGTCTAAGTAAAGTCTGCCTGTTAGCACATGGCAGTTTTTGCATGGAAGTGATTGCAGATCTTACAGTTTGTATTTTGTTCTAGGGGTGAGTGGAGGTTTTTGTACATTTCCTGCTAATCTGAGTGAAGGGCAAGGCTGGATTTGCAGTATTTTGTAGCGACCACAGCACTGGGTACTGATTGGAAGGACAGAACATCTTAAAAATAGGGCCTGTCATTCTTAACCTTCCATCCATAGATTATACCCTTTATTTGATCTAGACAAAATGTTTTCTCCTTTTCCTGGGTGGGCCTTGTATTTATCAATTTTAGATGCCTTAGAGAGTCTTCCTTAGAAGTAATGCAAGAGGACCCATCAGGTATAACTAACATTTACCCAGGTTTGTTCTCTGGAGAAATATGGTTGAGCTTCTATACAAAAGTAGCAGCTGGTGGTAGAAGTGTGGGTCATTCCTGAGATCCAAGTGATCATCTTTTTAGAGCTGGAAAATGTTTCTGTGCGGTGTTACTACTCAAGAATGGATAGTTTTTGTTATTTGTATTATTAAGGGCTTTTAAAGGGTTTTTTTTGGTGGCTTTTTTCTTTGGTTGGTTTTGGTTGTTTTGGGTTTTCTTCATCCAGATTTGCAGTGGTTGAAACACCATTTGTAGCCAGAGACTCCTGGAAATGCCCCCAAAGATTTTGTGCATGGACACTTCTCAGGTGAAAACAAGCTAGAGTAGTCTCTGTGACCAAGGCATGGAACCAATCTGTTTGGTTCAAAGAACTTAAGTTTGTTCTTTCCACAACTTTTGACACAGGTCAGTGATTCCATTAATGTCACCTGATAAGCAAACCATGGCCTTTATAAATTAATGATCACATGCCCTTGGAAACCTAGCCCTTGTTTTAATTTAAAACAGAAGATCTTGAATTCTGGGAAGTTTTTTCCCCCATTTGGAAGCAGTCAACTGTGTGTTATCTTTCTGCCATGGCAGTTCCTGAGCATGTCCTGGAAAAGATCGAAGTCCTGTGTTAATTCCTACATACGATATACTTATTAATTTTACTGGATTTGCTGGATGAAAATATATGGTATATTATTCCAAAAACAGATAAAAGCCAACACATAAGGAACCAGAGCATTAGAATCTCTTAACTTTTAGAATAGCAGGTCTGGGACTAAAAAGTGAAACTGCCATTTCTTCCCTATTGTTCCCTGTATTTTATCCCAGATGCTGATAGGATTGACAGACACAGCTAAGAGAATGTAAATATGGAGTTTTTACTATTTCTGCGTTATAGAAAAAGAAATGTATCAATAATAGTTTTTGAAGGTGGCTTGATCCTTTCAGGAGAACTAGCAGCTTTTCTAACATCTCTCAAAGCATCAGTCTACCAGTGTGCTTGAGGCACACACACAGGCATGCAGCCCCTGTGACTTTTCCCTGTACTTAAAAACATGTCAGCCTCACAAGGCTTATCTATTCTTAAGGAAGGAGCACTATAAAGCTGCTTTAAAGGGAAAACCTGAGTTATAATGTGTGAATTCATTTAGCAAATCTACAACCTCAAATCCTTAGTGATTATGGGGAATTAATTTTCATGAGGTCTGTCTTCTGCAAAAAGAGACAGTTAAGACATCCAGTAGCTTGGGATGGGAAAGTGAGGTTAACGTTTCCAACAGGAAAATCTAGGCACAGAGATTGCTCCATTCCTATCATGTAGAAATTCAATCAGACTCTTAAATGTATTTCACACATACATGTAGTGTACAATGCACTATCCCAAACCTGAAATTTGGATGGATTTGGATACAGCTTATGAATGGAGGGTCAAATTCAGCTTTTTGGTACAAACCATAAGACTGTTGAACTCAAAAGGAGTCAAAGGTATGATGGATGAGTGCAACATAACACTGAGGCAGAGAGTGCCCTGAGCTTACTCTGAAGTGAGCTTACTCTAGGAGACTCTCCATCTCCCTGTGGGATTCCTAGTCCATGTTACATATCAACAAAAAGAATTGTCAAGATAAGAACCAACATTTTAGCTGAGAAATTGCCAGGGACACTAAAATCCAGTACATTCAGATGAATCCCAAGCCCTTCAGGAGGTAGAGGTGCTATTTTAAATCTTCCCTGAAGTGGAAGCTTTTGAGTTTGAAACTATTTTTCTTTCAGTTAGTGAGGGGGCTAGGAATATTTTTCTAGATTCTGACTAGGTACAAAATTTTGAGGATATTGGAAAGTCTCTGTAAAGCCCAACCTCTCTCTCTCTTTCTCTCCCTCCCAGCTGGGGCTTTTTTTCCCAGGGCCTGTGGCTGTTTTTTGGTATTCCTCACCTAGACCTTAGGGCTGGTAGTGACCTTAGAGATGTGGTAGTGTGACTTTTTACTGTCTGTATCCTCTTCTGCTCAGCATGAATTTCCCAAAAAGGAACAGCATTGTGCAGTTAGCATGAATCTGGTAGCTTTTTCTGTCTGCGACGTTTAATATCCTGAACAATTCTAAATGTGTCTTCAATCTCATTCATTTTGCTGATTGTTTGTGAAAAATGAGCATCGCAGGAGCTTAAGTTCCCAGCTTGAAGTAATAAGTAATGCTCTATTATATGTTTACAGGCTCATTAAAAAAATAATTAATTCCCTGACTACTCTGAGAATGGAACAAACCTGAGAATGAAATGGTAGAATTGAGCCTCATGCTTTTCAGGGTAGCCCCATTTACTGAGGAGACTTTCCAGTCCATGATTTTATTATATTTATTTATGCTTGACAATGTTTTATTAAAAATTTGAAGGATATTCAAGTCAGATTCATAACAGAAATCTGCTCTGTAGGCAAGGAAAACAGCTGTACTGTGGAAGGCCAGCCCAGTAGCCTGGGTTGAACAGGCAGGGTGAAAAAGATGCACAACCAAGGGTGTACGAGTATCTCACAATTGCTGAACCTGACTGCAGATTTAAAAACGGTCAAGTCTCATACCAAAGCATTAAGATGCAAAATATTCCTTCTTACCAAGCAGCTGAGTCCTTCCTACAGCCCTGCTACTCATTGCACCTAATCCTGTGATGTCCAGAGGCTTCCTAGATGTCACTGAAACTGAGCTCCTCATACCTTGTGCACTGGGGTCTATACATAGATGCTTTCAGACTGTACAAGCGAGTTCAAAATAGAGCAATTTCCTGTGTAAGGCATTGATGAGACAATAGATCCCTTTATGAGGCTCTGTTTGACTACAGAAATGAGCAATTGTTCACATTATGTTTAATAAATCCCTCGACACCCTGTTAAAAGGACCTATGTTTAGCTGAAGTCTTGGCATGAATGTACTTCCAGAGGTTTAATGACCTTTCACTTTTCGAGGTGTTCTTTATTTAAACTAATGAAAATGAGCTCCACTTAAAAGGCTTTTAAAAGCTGATTAAAAATTAAATCAGCTGTTCATTATCCCCAGGTGGCCTTGTTCTAAGAGCAGTCATTCAGAGAGTCAAACAAGTAATCTTTTTTTTTATGTAGCCAGATCTTGAGTTGGGAGAACTTTATTAGAGCTGTTAATGAATCATCACCAAGCTTTCAACTTACAATGAAAATGGGTTTGTAAACACAAAACTTCTCCCCTCCATTTCCGTCCCATTTGTTAGAAATAAGGAAGAAAATCAGGCACATTTCTAAAGATTCCATGTGGCATGTCCAGCAGAAGTGTAAATAGTTGCAGTATTTTCTAACAAACCAAATATTGACCTAGTCAGTGCCATCACATTAATAACAATAAAAACTGAAATATTAGCTATAGAATGTCTTACTTTACCTATTTGCTAATTTTGCACCAGGGTTGGAATAGTTTCAGAAACATTTACAACACAAATGAGCAATGATAAAACCTCAGTGGATTAGCTTTCTTTGGTTTGGGTTTTGTCGTTGTTGTTGTTGTAGTAGTTGTTGTTTGGTTTTTGGTTTTGGTGGATTTGGGGTTTTTTTCCATTATGGCTACTGAGAGCACTGGCATGGGATTTAAGTAGTTAAACATTACTTAAAATGCTGGGAGAACAAAATTTTTAAGTTTATAAAGGATAACTTATCTAGAAGCATGGAACACTCACTGCTTGAACCCTGAGATAGTTTTATGTAACTTTTCCTGTGCTTTTCAGTTACAAAATTTCACTTTAGATAAAGAACTTCCTGATCTTGGAATGCAAACTTAACTAGTAAGAAATATACTTGGACAGAGCAAAATATTTGTGATCACTTTGAGAGAAGATAAGGCAGTGCATTTTTGAGAACATTTAGATATAATAAGAAAGGAAATACTGTTATTCCATGCAAACCCCTGTTTTTCACCACAGATAACCCTTCCCTGGCTGTTTTTTATAGTCCATATGACTCTTCTCTCATTATTACTTGTAGCAAAATGAGTGCGCAAAGGTTGCTGGGTGAAATATGTTGCAGAGTATTAGGGGAGCTATGCAGCATCGTTACCTTGGTCCTGCTGCAGCAGGAAAGATGGAAAAAACAAGCCCTTGTTGGCTGAAGTGTTTGAAATTCCCTTCCTTGAACAGGCTGCGGCCTCGAGTCCTGTACCTGTCTACAGTTATCTGTTAGCTCCGGTTACAGCGGCTGCTCCGGGGATGCTCCAGGAGCACATCCTTATATTCACACATTGCTTGAAAAGCCCGGCTGAGCTGAACAAAGCTGTGTATCCCAAAGAGCTGCAAGGAAAGCTGGCTCAGTGCTGGCAGCCAGCTGGTCCTGCTCTGATCCCCACTCCTGAGTGCTTTGTCTGGCAAAACTTGCAGGTGACCAGGAGGCTCTTATTCCCAGGCTGATGAGCAGAGGCAGAAGAGACTGCACGGGGATGTTAGGAAGACAGGGCTGCAGAGACATGAAGGTGTCCTACCAGCTTGGGGGGGTCATGCAGTCACACTCACGCGCCTTCTACCTCGTGACTTTCTAATGGCTCCTGGAACTGGGCACATGACACCAGGGAATGCAGCGTGTGTGTCCGAGGTAATGAGCAAACATCCCTAAATAGGATGCCTGGCTGGAGAACTATTCAGACTTTGGTCAGTGAAACTTTAATGCCCCCTCCCACCCCCCAGGTTAAAAGAAGTTTATTTTTTTTCTGTCCTTATTGGAGAAAGAATAATAATTTAATTGTAGAGTAAGATTCTGCTTTAAATATCAAATTCTAGGAATCCTTTCTACTCCAATGCTAATGCAGAGCAGATTGTAATGCAGTGGTAAGTGCATGCCTAAAACAATGAAAACACGGATGTTTTGAAGAATGTCCTTGGCTGATAGCTGTATTTAATTATCCAAAGTAATTGGAAAAAAGTTATTTTCCAAGGTAATGAGATTTTCCCTAAAATCTCCTACTGTTCTACTGCTGAGGAATCTTCACACTGACTGTGGAGAAAATGTGTTTGTAGAAAGTATAGTGCTTTGAATGGAAAAAGCAAAAATTATACATATGGAAAAGGGGACTAAAAACTACATGGACAGGGTAACCCTAGCTGTCTGCTACATTGGCATATTAGTATTGCATACAGTATTGTACATGCAGCAGAGCTGGGATTCCATTCTTCTACCTGTCATGTACTATTATTTTTTAGCACAAGCATAGGAGCCTATATGAAAAGCCATGCCTGTTGGGAAAAACACTGAGAAATGGCAGATATGCAAACAGCAATAAATAAAGAGCATAGCATAGAGTTTCACCTTGAAATTCACTCCCTCCTTCCTGACTGTTTCTGGTTTCAGAAAACCCTACAGGTTTTTAGTCTTTTTTAAAAAAATATTTATTTTGAGTGACTGTAAGAAATTGTCACTTTCCGTGCAAAGAAATTATCACTTTCTGTTCTGCTTTATATTCTCTCTACCTCCCCTGAAAACAAAATGATTACTTTCCAGGGGAAGGATATCTCTACAGAGAGGTCAGATCTGTGTGAGCAGAGGAGAGAGATTTAACAGGCTCAAAAAAACTGGGAATGAGAATATTTTACTGCAAAGACGTTTGTTTTGCACAGCACATCTCTAATCAGACATCAAAGGTATGATGTTCCTTTTCACTACCAGCTTTGGTGCTTTTTCACAATTGGAGGGCACTGTGGTTCTTGTTGTTAGCAAAGGTTTATAAATTCTCCAGTACAGATGGAGTTACCCCTCCAAAAATGATTTTTTTCCCCCCCAGTCATCATGACTTTTGTAATTACTTCCTGTGTGTGTTCTTAACTTTCCTGCATGAGAGCATTGCTAAATGAAAATCATTCCTGGCCCCTGGGCTAGATCCAGAGGTCTTGTGTTTTCAAGTGCTCATTGTTACTGTGTCCTGCTCTAATGTGCCGTGTTTACTTACGGGAATAAATCACTGGCTCATGTGAAGCATGTCAGCTCTCCAGATGATCTATCAGGGCAGCTAAGAGCTGCTCATATTTCAGTTCACTGTACTCTTAACATAAATAGAGCATTCTCAGTCTCATTTAGATGTCAGAAACCACCTAGTAAAAATAGAACAAAACTCTATTTAGATTTATTCATCCTCCTCTACAGAGCAAATTAAAGTAGTTGGAATGTGGGGCTGCCTTAAGGAAAATTTAAGCTGAGCTGGAGTGTTTACCTGGACAATTGTTCCAGACTAGGATGTATCAGGCCAGTTTCAGCAGCTCTGTTGACTCATAGCAATGTGTTTAGTGGCTGTGACTTTACTGCTTGCAAGTGAACATCCCTTGTATATTTAGCCTAAAATGTGACACCACACCCTCCATAAACTTAGAATATTTTCTTGCTTCCTTCTGTTCTTTTGAGTGTATTCAGTGCTTATCTTGGAGTAGTTCTTAAATGGAAACTGTTTAGTTTAAAAGCACATTCTTGATTTATGCGTTATGTCTTCCTTTAAACAATGTCAACATTCTGCAACATGAAAAAATAATTACACTTGAAAAGCTGATGCAATAATTAGATCCTTGGAATAATTACTTAGTTACGGCATCTAAAAGAAGACACGAGACTGAGATCTAATCCTAGTCAAGCCTTCTGTTTTTATTCTTCATGATATTGAAGTAAGCTTTACTGAACAAAAGGATTCTGAGGTGTCTGAAGATATTTGCATGTGTCCTACGAAATAAATGAAGCCATCATTCAAATAAAATGTAGCCATCATGCAAATACTCTCAAAGAATATTCTTTTTCCAAGACATTTATTACCACTGCATAAGGAATAGTGAATTGGGCATTGTTACTGGTACTGGGAAAAGTAATAAAGAATTATTGCCAGTGGTTTTATAATAAAACCTTGAGGAGAATTAATTATTTTGGGCAGACCTTAAATTTAACTTTATTTAGCAGCAAGGAAAATGCATGTCAGGAGAGGACATCCCTATTTCACTTTTTAATTCATCTAAGAGTCAGAAATCTTTTGAGGAATGCCACAAACACAAGTGATATTCTAAAGTGATAGAATCTACATTTACAGCTTTGATTTTGCTGAAATGTGTGTAAAACCTTACATATTGGAATTCTGTGTGCCTGAGTAGGCTTCAGCAGAAAAATTATTGTTTCCATTTTGACTTAATCTCAGATGATTGCCTTTGGATCAGTCTCTTTTATATGCCAGAATAAGAAAAATAGGTTAACTTTGCCAGAACAGCCTATTGTGCCAAACCAGTGACGTTTTGCTTATTCTGCCATTTCCAGCATGAAGGATAAAGGCGTTTTTATGGAAGCTGTTGTTGGTGTTTAAAAAAAAATTACCCTGAGAGCACAGAGAGGACGTTGTGATGAAACTCCCCAAGTGAAGGTGTGAGCACTTATGCCTGGAAGAACTGAAAAATGGTATTTGAAATAGGTCAGGCTATTTATATAACTGTAGGCAAACACACCCTCAAGTTTTCCTTTGGGAAACTCTACAGAAAACTTTATCTTGTTGCTGTGGAATAAGTTTAGTCTCATGAAGTAATTATGAAGTCAAACGCAGGACACTGAAAGCAAAGAGGGTGTGGAAGGAAGCTGCAAGCTTCATTCAGCAGGGCAGAAACAGGGATAAGATAGTGTTGACGGGACTGCTGGCAGCCCTTAGGCCACAGAGTCAGACTAGAACTTGTCTGAAATAACTTTGCCGTAACACATACTACGGTCATCAAGTCTCCAGCACTGCTTTGTTCTTGCTTTCTGTCCTGGTTTGAGATACTCTTGTCTGGATGCAAAGAGGTTGGGAGAGGTGTTCCCCTTAGCTGAACATTTTAAAACCAAGCTGGGGTGCTCCTGCAAGCTCCAGTGAGCAGCTTGCTGTCTCCTTTGGCTTCTCCTATGTGTGATCAATCAGAATTGAGGAAAGCCTTAGAAAATAATTCTATCTATCTATCTATCTGTCTGTCTGTCTGTCTGTCCCTGGTACTGCAGGAATGTTTCTCCAGTGCTTGGAAGGAAAAGACCAGCGTAGGTCTTCCTTGAGCAGATTCCAGACATGTTAGAAAGACAGCTAATGGACAAGATGCAGTAAATATCCAGCACTCCAACAAATTCACTATTTGGTTTCAGCTTATGCTACAAAACCTGTACTTGTTTCTACAAGCTCATGGACTTAATTCATTCAGAGACTGGGTTATTCACTGTCTTTGTGTTTGCTACTCAGTCAGTGTCAAAATAAATTTCTAATACTGCTGTAGAAACATCTATAAACTAACCTGCAAATGCAGAAGAATGAATCACTAAACAATATTCTTTCATCCATCAATCTAGTCATAGGGTCAGAAGATGAACTGTTGGTATCTTGGGGATTGTCAAGGTGTTATTTTCATGAGAAAATAATTCCTGTCACACATCGAATATAAGGACACAATGTGTCTGTACAAATGCAATATGGGGTATTTTCATAAGGGAGTAACAAAAAAAATCATTTGGACTTGAGTAATTAATCACTTGAAGACTCTAATTCATTTTGCTGCTCATTCAGAACAAACCAAGCAAAGATATGGAGAGTGAGCTAGCCTTAAGGATTGCTCAGGGGTGTCTTAAACCTCTTAAAAGAGGGTTGATTTAGAGTAATGAAGCATTTTTTAAAGTTATTTTCCCTCCCTCTTTATCAACTTTATTTCCCTTTATCACAGGGAAATGTGTTGGCGGCTCAGATACGACCAACAAGTCTTTTCACACTCGACTTTCTCCATAACACTTTAAGCCAATATCCCATTTCAGTTTTCTGCTACATAGTTTGCCTTCATAAATTAGGTGCATATCTTTAGGATTAAATCCCTGAGCTCATCTCCTCTTTTGAAAACACTACAGCAGCTGATGCTCTTCTCTGTTTTAGTCAGCTTGCACATGCAGGCCGAGAAAGCCAAAGGCATAAAGGAATGTGGATGTTTACTTGCCTAACCTTGCAAAGATCACTGGTAATCTGCAATTCAATGCTTGCAACTGAGGTTTCTCCAACAGTTCAGATGCAGGCAGAATTGATTTCATGACAGAAGAAGACAGATTTTAATTAATCTTGCATTATTTCCTAATATTGTTTTGAACAATTACCCTTGAATGTTCAAACTTTCTGGAGAATATTCTTTAGGCATGAAAAACCCACAACATGAAAGAAAGAATTTGATGTTCTTAAAATCTCATGGAAATATATGAGCCCTGCAAATGTGGTATTTAAAAGTAATTTCTAAGTAGTGCTGAACATACTTTGTGTTAAATGTTTTAGCTGAGATTTATTACACTAAATTTATGACCTCTTAAACATGATGTAAAAGTCTAGGCCTGTGTAATTAGAAAGGCAGAGTGTTAATGCTCACATATTTAAAAAACCATCTGTACCTAAGTGTGGTAAAATAGCATTAGGGTAATATCTTGGCTGCAGTCTTTCAAGGCACTTAATGTTCCCTGCACTCTCTCCCTAATAACAAAATGAAAACCTGTTGTTCAACCAAAGGTTTGTCAAGATGTGGTTTCACAGTAATTTCTAACTCATCACAGGAAGTAATGTAGTTTTACTAAATCTCCACTGAAAGTTCTTCATGTTGGTCCTTAGTTGCCAGACAATTACCTGGGAATGTAGTTCCTTCTTCCTTCCCTTTGTGGCAGACATTCTGGCCTCAAATATATTCACCCTCCCCTTCCCCTGCTGCCTATCTACAATGAACAGAAATCCACGCTGGGGAACTCAGCTGGAAAGGGGAGCAAAGAGCCAGCAGAGCTCATTCTTGAGTGTGGGAATGATTCTGGATCCCCATGGCTAATGCTTTCCTATGGCTTCCACACAATGGTGCTGATTTCTACCATCTGCCCTACTCTCTCTAGCAGTTAGCACATTAGATGTTTATAGAATCATAAGAATTGTTTAGGTTGGAAAAGACTTTTGAGATCATTTGAGTCCAACCACTAACCCAGCACTGCCAAGCCTGCCACATGACCCTAAGTGCTATATCTGCATGTGTCTTAAATACCTCCAGTGATGGTGACTCCACCACTTCCCTGGGCAGCCTGTGCCACTTCTTGACAATCCTTTCCATGAAGAAATTTTCCCTAATATTCAATCTAAACCTCACCTGGTGCAGCTGAGGCTTTTTGTTCTATTGTTTTTTACCTGGGAGAAGAGACTGACCACCACCTGGCTGCATCGTCCTTTCAGGAGAGCAGTAAGGTCCCCCTGAGCCTCCTTTTCTCCAGGCTAAACACCCCCAGCTCCCTCAGTCACTCCTCATCACACTTGTGCTCCAGACCCTTCCCCAGCTCCAGTGCCCTTCTCTGGACACACTCCAGCCCCTCAATGTCTTTCTTGTAGTGAGGGGCCCAGAACTGAACACAGGATTTGAGGTGTCTCAGCAGTGCTGAGTACAGGGGGACAATCAGTGCCCTGGTCCTGCTGGCCACACTGTTTCTGATACAAGCCAGGATGCCACTGGCCTTCTTGGCCACCTGGGCACACACTGGCTCATGTTGAGCCACTGTCAACCAGCACACCCAGGTCCTTTTATGTTGGGATGCTTTTCAGCCACTCTTCCCCCAGCCTGTAGTACTGCATAGGGGTAGTTGTGACCCAAGAGCAGGACCTGGCCTTGGCCCACTGATCCAGCCTGCAGAAGATCTCTCTCCAAAACCTTCCTGCACTCCAGCAGACCACACACTCCAGGAACCTCCTAAACTGTTCCCTCTCTGCTGTGTCGTACTTCCAGGAGACATCTGGTAAGTTGAAGCCCTCCAGAAGAACAAGGGTCATGATTGTGAGATATCTCCCAGCTGCTCAGAGAATGCTTCATCTGGATCTTCATCCTGGTTGGGTGGTCTGTAACAGGCTCCCACCACGGTATCTGCCTTGTTGGCCTTCCCCAATTCTTAACCATAAACTCTCTTCCCTGTCATCACCACCATTAAGCTCTCAACAAGTGAAACCCTCCCTGACGTACAGGGATCCCCCCTGCTTATCCATTCTTAAGAGTTATCCTCCATTCTCTCAAATGAATTATTTAAGTTACTGCTTGATGTGAAAGCATAGACTATTACTGTATTGGCAGTGTTAATATTTAATGACCCAAGACATAGGGAGGAAGAGGGAAATCAATATTTGTGCAGTGTTTTCCATCTCTTTAGAGAGCTAAAAAATTTTTGCTCTCTTCTGTGTATCCATGGATGGTACTGATGTTAATTGGAGCAAGTACATTTGTTGGGAACTGAAACTGGGCTTTCAGACTTGTAGTTATTTCATTCTAGCTGTTCTTACTGGAAGTGGGAGGCCAGAGGCTGCCTGACTTCAGTAACACAAGCATGTTAAAAATGCCAAAAATCCTCCTTCTCTGAAAAGGAGAAGTCTTTCTCTCAAGAAAATTCCTGGTCTTGATAAACTCTCAAGTCTTTCAGCATTAAAAATGAAGGATCCATTTCTAGTATAGACATCTTTCAGGGAAATCAGTTTACAAAGGTACAGAAAGAAAAGGCTGGAAATCCAATAACGTGTGGGGAAAACTCTGAGGCTGAAATCAGGTGTGTTTATTTTCGGCAACTCAGTAATCATTGGTCTATCTTGAGACTGGTCTACATAGGCAAGGTGTTCACTTTTTCAGACATTCAGTTTTCCAATAATGTAGCTGTGGTACAAGAATTCTCTCTTTCTCTTCTTAAGAATTCAAAGTGTGTAGCAAGATGGATATGGATGAACTTTGTGTTTCCTTGAGTTCTGGGGAACTTCAGAGTTAATTTGGAATGAAATTCGGTGAATGTACTGCATTCTAGCAAACAAATTTGAAACGCATGTTACCGTTTGACAAAACAAAAATTCAGCAAACTTTTATGTTTGCAGCATGGGTTTGGATGTCTTTGGGCTAGGAACCATCTCCAAAGAAAAAAGAAAGTTATTTTTCAGGTTGTATTGCTTGTAAATGATGAGCATAAACCTCAGAACAACTGAGAAAGAAGACAAAAATCTATCTACTACTTCTTGTGGATTAGCTGTCTGCATATGAAAAAGATTGTTTGTGTACACCTTTCTGCCATGATGCTACAAATATCCATGAGACTGCAACTGATGATGGAACTGAGAAAAGTCTACATTTTAAAAGAGACCTATATAAAGATGTTCATAATCTGAAGGAACTGTCAAATAGGCAGCACGCTCAAAGGTTTCCAAATTTATTCAAGGTCCTGCAAAGCTGAAACTGTGAAGTCAGCCATTCTGTTAAGCGGGCTTGGATCTCTTTGCTGCAATCCACAGCTGGATGAGTTACATCTCATTGCCTATTTAGCATCTAGAAATTTAGCCAAACACCTCTAGGGATAGGCATTATCTGGATTCTGGTTTGCTGCACTCTGGGTTTGCAGAATTCTGAATGAGCAGTGGCTTAGCCAGGTCATTTGTGGGAAGTCAGCCAGGACCTATGGAAGAACCGTCCAAGTACTTCTGCTGGCCAGATTTATAGACAGCAGCTAGAGTGCGCATGTTGATTTTGTTTTGGTTTATGATGGGTCTTTGGAGTGGCAAAGAACTAGTTCATTGTACACCAGTGGTAGATCTATGTCTGCATCAATTACACTCAGAATGGCACTAATGCATCTTCTAAAACTTGAGGTTTAATATTCCTAATAATTAAAAACAGAAGATGAATACTGCAAACAAAAAATTCATTCAGGTCAGTATTAGAGAGAGTTATGCTTCACAGGAGCAACAGAACTTTTCCTCTGATCAGAGCTGGTAAATTATTCTGAGTACTGCTGTGGGAGAGTTAGGTTGTACAGTGGAGATGTGGAGTTCAAATATTCTTTTCCTTCTCTGTAGAAAAGTTAATTTGCCAGAAAGTTCAATTTTGGGATCATTAAATCTTGGGAATAGTGGTAATGCTCAGTGAATGGTTCTGTCTTTTCCTCTCAGAGCTGGAGTGAAAAGTCAGGTATCAAAGCAAAATATTTTAGCAGTCAGAAAAAAATAAATTTTGTTTCCAAAAGTTTTTCACTTCTCTGTGTGGCTTGTCAAGGATCTGTGTCCACCAGCCTACCAGACTTCCTGTGTGGAGAAAGTACCTTTATTTCTCTGTGGAATGGCTTCTCTTGTATTGCTTTGTAGATCTCTGGTAACCTTTAGAACAATTGCTTTGCATCAGTCTCCTCTCAGAGACATTGTCAGCATTTCCCAACTACATTGTTGCCTGCTCAGGAATTACTTGCAGTTGCAAACGATTAGACCTGTGACATGGGTGTAACATCTTGTCTGATGCTTCAGAGAATTCTGAATAGCAGCATATGGGAAACTACTTCTTTTCATTACTCTGAGTCTTGATTAAATTCCAAAGGAACTTTTCACAGTCTCTTAAAATACATCTGGTTTCTTAACTTTTGGGTGTCTGACTTTGCTTCTGAGTATCATGGAATGATTAAAAAATTACCTCCTGGGATTTTCAGTGTGTGATGAGACTGAACTGAATAATTTGGCTTCACACCTAAGAAATACTTCTACTTAAAGAATTGTCTTTATAGAGGACACAGCTCCACATCAGATTTCCCCTAGCCCCCAGAAAACCCACAATCTCCTTCACTCTTTGTGACCTACATGTGAAGTTTTTCAGTGACCATCCTGGAAATGACAATACGTGAATTGCTAATCCTTAATCTTTCATCAGGAAACAGCTGGAGGAAGGAACTTGAGTACAGTGTGTATTAATGGAATTGAAGTTAGGCTGAAGGGAGCTTCCGAGACATGAAACCCAGTTTTCTTTAGAGTGATCTGCATTGGTACAGAGGGCCCTTGGTCCTGTTGGCTCTGGGACAATGAGGGAAGACAAGTGTATCACAAATTCTTAGTAAAAAGATTTCTCTAGACAGCACATTCGAGAATGAGGAATAGAAATATGCGTTCAGTGCTGGAGGTCATTGGCCCACTGGCACCAAGCAAGTCATCTGAACATTGAACAAGCAGCAAACACTGAGGTGCAGAAGTACCTGAGCTCTTTTTAACCTGTAAATAAGTATTCCTTTAACACAGAGACTGGCTCTTTAATGGAGAAGCAGGGCCATAAGGATCAAATATTTTTTTCTGTTTTTGAGTTTGGATGTTTTTGCTTATCTCTGCCAAACCCACTGCTTGGTTCCTTTGCTTGCAGGTTCTGCTCAGTGCTCCCACTGCATTCAAGGCAGAGTGCCTTGAGAGGTTAAGCTGAGAGAGGATCCTTGGAGTCCCAGCTTGGCTTACTCAAGGTACTATACAGAATTAAAGCAACCACTCCCAGAGCTGTGCCCCGATTCTGGGAGTGAATGAGTCCAGTTGGAATTAATGGATCTTCTCCTGTGTGGAACTGGCTGCGGAATTGCATGTTCATGTGAAGATTTTCTCCTTAGAGACAGCAATTGTGCCAGTTTCTCACACAGAGAGAAGGGGAAGGGAAGATCTCTAACATATGCTCTACAAGTAGCATATGTTTTATATATTGGATTTAGGATGATAAATGCATTCTTTTGTGTGTGTTGGCAGGATTTTCTTTTAGACACGTGATGTATGGTATCTCAAATATTACATGACTGGATGTAAAAATACTGTGGACTGACAGCTAGGATTACAAACTTGCTATATATGCTCTCTCAATTATATTAATTACATATACGTAGGCAGAACATATATGTATGTATACATACATATATGTATGGATATATGTATGGGAGATCCTTGTTCAAGTGTATTTTCATGCAGTTTCACAGGAGGTTTTTTGTCGTCTAGAAACTATAAAACCTCATGCAAAATACAGCTGCTCTGTGGTTCTGTCAGCCCTGTTAATGAGGTTCGGATATGTCCCTAGCTCAGTGTTCCTCCCCATGCCCGGATTTGAAAGAACTGAAAACGATGTAGCTGATAATGGGAACAGTAACATTAGTCCCTGATTATTTTATCATTACTTTAATAGCATGTGGAGCCATTACGTCAGACAGCTGATGCAATTTCGAGTGTGGTTTAAAGAGCAGTAAAATACTGATCATTCAGTGTTATTCTGATATGAAGAACTATTACTGTCATGTAGATGCAGTGTCCAAACCAGGGCGGCATCCCGCGCTGCGCTCCTGCTGCCCGCCCTTACAGGTAGGGCTGCAGCTCCATACAGGGCGGTTACAGCTCCCAGTGCCATCTAGTGGTGTTCTTCCTGAAAATAACTGCAGGAGAGACACGAAAAGACTGTCATTTCCCTGTATAATTTCCCACTAGCCTGGTGGATTCTTCCTGTGGGAAATGGTTAAGAAACTGTAATAGGTATTGGTCTAAGCTCAGGGAAAACCTCAAAAAGCCTCCCTTTTTATATCCATGCATGCTCCTCTGCCCTTGCATGGGCCCTGGGATTAGGGAACAGCTGAAGGAATGAGAAACCGGAGGGATCAGAAACACCTCATCTCATTTTCTGCACAGTGCCATAATGTCTCCATACACTGCCCTTCTCTCCTCATTTCATTCTTTGTTAGGGGTTAGAAGGAAGGCTAGCAGGAAAAAAAAAAGTGGGTGTTGCTTATTTTCCTTTACCGGAAAATTTCAGTGCATTCATTTTACCTGATGTAGCAAACAGCAAGAAAAGCTCTATTCTTCTCCTCCTGTTTTACCCCTCCCTCACACCCATTCTGCCAAGGCCTCTTTTAAAAGCTCCTTTCTATATCTCACAGGCATATGTTTCAATTTTCACTTGCTGGGTGTGATATTTGGTAACATACGGATGAGCCATATTAATAACTTACTGAATCCAAACATAAACTGCCCTCAATCACTGTGAGATGTGCTCTAGCCTTTGTTTCTGTGGTAGCACCGGTCCAGTCTTAATCTCATGGTGCTGTTTACCACACCTGGGCTTTTCTCCCATGCATTACACCTAGAAACCTCATCAGTTTTAGCTCTAGCAGAAATGTCTCTCTACTCTGATTTCCTGATGTGGATTTTCATTTTAGGCCAAGAAAGGGCTACGAAAATCCTTTAACACAAACCATCTGATGAGTCTCTTTTTAGAGCAACAAGCAATGAAAACTGTGGAACTCATTTAAGTAATATTTTTGCTTTTAAAATAAAATATTGGCAAAATATAATCAAAATGTTAAGAAAACAAACCCTGAGACTCTGTGTCAACATAGCCACATCTGCTATAAGCAATATGGGAGTATTTCTCTGCTGTAAATTGTTATCATTTTCTATGCAATAGAACACCACAAAATCTGCCTTAAGATCAGACTGGAGTCATCTTATTCCATATGACCAAGTCAGAAGTCCTATCCTACAGTAAAGTCTACAACTTTTCCTACATAAAAGTTCTCCTGTTAGAATACAGTGATCACAGGTCTTACTGAAAATGAGATTTCTGAGGCTCCCCTCATTGTTTCATGGCCAAAATGGCACAGAACTGCTTCTCCAGTAGGAAAAAAATTAGATCCAATTAAGAATTCCTGCAGGTGTAGTTAAGAGTTCTTTTTCCACAGAAACACTTCACTTTTGTTGGATTATGAATTCCCTCACTGTCCAGGCAAACATCCTTAGTCCATGTCCCCATTGTGGTTACTTTCTTTTTATGGGGTCAGAGGGTTCTCACGAGAAGCTGCACTGGAAACCCTGCAGGGCTTGTCCCACCAATGCTGAGAGAAAGGCAGGAGCCAGGTGGTTTGGGCATTAACGCTTACAGGTGTATTGCACGTGATTTTCCACCAACAAGCAAATATTAAATCATCATTCTAGGACACACCAAGGTTTGTAAGAGGATATATGAACTGTTTGAGAACGCAAAGGGGGCAAACAGCTCCCTTGGGAATAGATTCCTAACCCTGAAAGTCAGCCTGGAGTAGCATTCACAGTTGGCAATTCAAAAAGGCCCAAGAGATATAAAAGA
Source organism: Edolisoma coerulescens (assembly GCA_013397115.1). Lineage (NCBI taxonomy): Eukaryota > Metazoa > Chordata > Aves > Passeriformes > Campephagidae > Edolisoma > Edolisoma coerulescens. The sequence goes on from VWZW01002151.1 coordinate 168,097, forward strand.
GAGATCAAACATGGCAGTGTTTAGATGAAGGAAGCTGCTTTCCTGAGAGGAACAGGATGACACTTCTGTTGGGTAGGAAAGAGGCAGTGTGGGTTATTGGTGTCTTGATTTTTTGCTGAGTGAATTTGCCATGTTGATGATGACTTGTACAAAATCATCCTGTTGGCAAGAGGCAGAGCCAGCATCAATACAGGAAATTTTACAGTTGTTTACCAGCTGTGCCTAACCAAACATGTAAGAGACTGTTCTAAGCAGGATTAATATTTCCTTTGCTTCTGTTTCCCTTTTTCAATATTTTATTTGAAATGACTTTTTTCTTTCTTTTGGCTGTTCTAAAGCTTTGTTAATCTGTGGAAGATGGTCATTGTACTATCTTGTTGAAACATTCCTGGGAATATATTTTAAGAAAAAAAAATCTTAATAATTTCTACTGTACTGAAGTTTCTTGGTATTTTGTACTACCAGAGCCAGTTCTTGTTTTTATAATGATACTGCTACAGTTCAGGACATAGAGTCACTGGAGTTTAGTCTAGATTTCCATTCTTAGGGTTTTCCGTAAAGCTTTCATTTACACAAAGGGAAGAGGAGTGATTTCTCATTGGGCAGCAAAGCCATTTCAGCTTAGAATGGGGTAGTCCCAGCCTTAGTCTGTGAACTGCAATCTTCCCTGATGAGCAATGTACTGCCTTCCTTTTGTGTAGAAGTGCACTCAGCCCTGACATTTGGATACATTTCTGTTCTCTTTCAGTATAGTAGACATCTAAACTTGATGCTGATTTAACAGTACTAGGCAGAGGAGTCCCATCTTTATTTTACAAAACAGTCACTACAGATATTTATATTTCTTTTAAAAAGGTCTGTTTTAATGATAAAACCCCCACAACATTCCTTTTCTTCCTCTCTCTTTTGAGCTGGTTCTTCCATGATAAAGTATTGAGTGCAGGAATGCCATGCTCAGACAACTGGTGTGGTAAAATAAAAGTCCAAGAAATCAGTTCCCCTATGTACCCACTCTGTACGTAGTGAGAAAGCACAGCCAGTACATTTGAAAAATGCTTTTCGCCCTGAGACAGCCTCCAATACAACAAGGTTGTGATTGCCATCAAGGGAACTGAAGGAATGCTGTGTACCATCTATCAGAGAATCAATTGAGATGTCATTCTGAAAGGTGAAAGATGAAGTAGGTCTGGAAACCAAAGGAACATCCACGGGAACCACAGAACCAGTTTCTGAAAGCATTGCTGCTGTGGTCCTGCTGTGAACCAAAGCTCCAGCTGGAAGGTAGTTAGTCCAGGGTTAAAACCCAGTACATATCATCATTCTTGAATGCTGCCAGGCAGCATTGCCCCATGTAGGAGTATTAATCCAGCCCACAAAAAGGCATATTAACTGCAAAGGAATAACCAAACTCAGTCGAGGAGGTGCAGTGCTGTCATAGTGAGAGTTTAATGCTGAGGTCATGCCAGAGTGACTACAGCAGGTACTGATGGGATCTGAATCCCTCAGTGGATGAAGGTTTCAAGTAATCATTTCAATTGGCTAAATTCAGCCACATTGACTCCAGAAATTTCCCTTCAGAAGGCTCGATTGTAAAGGCAAAATGCAGCACCTGAAAGCAAAGTTTCCAAATGCCTTTTAAAATTATTTTTATCTAGTACATACAGGTTCATGAAGAAAGAATTATGTGCTTTCCCTGGGCTCTCTTGATATAGAATTTTATTCTGTAATAAAGATTGTGGTTATCGGTGCCTGTTGCTGAGGGTGCTCATTAGATATTATCAGCTTCAAATACGAGAAACAACCTTTGCTCCTACTTATTTTTGTGGGAAAAATGACAGCACACAATGATTGCTAGGCATCAGCCTGCTTTTCTGACTATTTGGTCACGCAGCACGCCATAAAGAGATGTTTTTGCTTAAAGGAGAATTCAAGTGTGCATATCTAAGTGTGACCTATGGAATGGCAGAAAATAAACAAGAATTCAAAAAAAGAGGTAGGACTTTCTGATTTGTGTTATCCTTGAAAGCTTTATGGATAATAAAGACTTTTTCAGGAATTGTACATGGAGGTTGGTTTATATACAATGAAAATTTTTTTAAATTACAATTTTTTTAGTAATATAAGAGATTAAATGTCTAAAAGTTGAGAGGAAAATTCTACCAACTGTGAATGCAGGTATTGAGTGATGCAATACTGCCAAACTACTTCTGTGTTTAAATGACTCTTGATTTACACTTTCTAAGAGTTTGTATCTTCTGAATTTTATGCTGCTAGTTTGAAAAGATGAAGGAAAAGATAGTAAAAATTGAAACAACCTTTTCTGTTCTTGTTTAATGTGCTAAAGAAACTAATAGATGAATGTTAGGCATAGCGATTTTGCATTTAGAGGATGACTGGATGCAGTTTCAAATCAACATTTGCAGTTAAAGTTGATTTGTTGTCAGTTTGTTTAATCCATACCATATAAAACAGCAGTAACAATCAACAGGGTGTGGTTTAGGATATGGTAAGTGTATTTCCCGAGGGCCTGGGAAAATACTGCCAAAGTCTGCAATTCAATACACATCTTAGAGCCTGTAACTGTGCTAAGGCAATGTTATTGCCTTCAGTGTTATTTGGGAGATCTGATACTTAATTTTGTGTGCTTGGTTTTTGGAATGTCAATTTTTTGTGGATAATTAGTAAACTAACTCCTGTCATTTCTAAATTCCCATTATTTGTTCCATTCACTTTAGGCTATTTGCTTGAGAACCACATTTTAGTAGCTATTGAGCTGTGTAGGGAGTTAAGTTGATGGCAACTTTCCTGAAACAACTTCCCTTCAAATCCTGTGGTAACACTGGTGGCTGCCCTAAATGGCATTTGGCTCCTTTGGCCAGTCTCTCTTCTTCTGCTGATAGAACGTGAGATGGTGGAGAGACAAATCAGATGGATTTGTGTAATGTACACCAGAAATATTACTACCTGGGGAGCATGGGGTTTCTCCTAACCCTCAGAGTAAAGACATTGCTTCAGTTCCCCCCAGTCCCACTCTTCACCTGAGCCTCCTGCTCTAATGTTACCACAGCATTTTTATGGTCTGTTCGTTCCCTCCTCCAAGGAGAGATGAATGGGAATCAATAGCAAGCCCTTTCTTACTTAAATGGATTTCATCAGACAGCATAAATTTACTCATGGATTAATGTTTCATGGAAACTATTTGGGTTTCAGGAAACTTGGAGCAAAATGCCAAGTTTCTGGACAAAAAGCTGCATACCAGTTGTTTTGCTTGTGCTACTGGAAACCTTCTGGTGATCTGATATCATTGCTCCAAGGAGCCTTGCAACCAGGGTTCATGATATACCTGTCTTCATGCTGAATACTCCGAGAGGACTCTGACGACTTCTAGGTCGTTCTTACCACAGCATGGGAAAGGAGCTAAAATTCCCCTCTGTCCTGAGTTGTTCCTACTATAGTGCAGCATAAGGAACCTCTGAACGTAGACAAACACATCCTCTTTATCCCCCACATTAAAACCCCCCTCTCAGAATTAGTGATTTTCCACTTTAAAAAGTTGCCTTTCAGATTGTTTTGTATCCACAAGAATCTTTAAAATGTTAAACTTTCATACTTAACTGGAATTTAGATTTGGGAGAGTTTTAAGCTCTAGTGGTTTCTTGAGAAATAACACATTCTCAGCACTGAGACATGATAATGTCTGCTTTTCATAAACGGTTATCTGACCAGAACCTCCCACTCCTTGATGCTTATTTATAAGGACCCACGCTAAATAACAACCATCTTTTCAGCTTCCACGAAACAAGACGTCTATTTACAGGTGGGAAACTGAGGGCCAAGAGGAAAGTCATTTGCAATGTCATGCAAAGCTCAGTGGAAAGCTTGGCAAGAAAGATCTTGATCTGATCTGACTCACAACGCCTTCCGCTTGCTCTTCCATGCACACTCCAAAATAGAAAGACTACTCCTTCTCTCTAAGGAGTAATGCTAGTAAAAGTTGGAAACAAAGCACTCTATCCTCTACGCTGTTCTTTCTTCCAAAGCTGATGTCTGGAGCCTTTTAGTGGCTCCATATTGCCATCATTTAAGTCCTGGGCACATGGAAAACTTCTCACAGTTCTAAGGGGGAAGATATGGGAGGAAGTTGCAGCCATAATCTCCTTATTACAGTGAAGGAACTCTGCCTTTGGCTAAGATCTTTTTATGCTCTTTCCCGTTTGGAATTATATTTTTCTGGGAAATTTGCTTTTGAGTGCAACTGGCAGCATGTTTTGCTTTTCGGTTCCTTTTCAAGGAGTGAGTCTCTGTGCACAGCCAGGCTCTAAGTCCTCAGTGTCTAATGAGCCTGTCCTAAACTAATGCTTTGTGCCCTCCTGCATCCAGCTCTGTGGCACTGATGTGCAGGCAGGTTAAGAAAGGTGAGAGTATGGTTCTGTAACACAAGCAGAGCACTTAAATATAGAGCTCTTTTGTCTTTTATTGTATCAGCAAAAATGTTCAAGTGAAGGTATGATAAAAAAGAAGAGTGGCTCTATTAAAACAGAAAAAAAAAATTTGTAAAGTGTTCCAAAATCTCCCTAAGATTCATCAAATGACCCGAAGGCAGACGATTAAAATAGATGTGAAAGTAGCTGAAATTCAGAGGTACTTATAAGATACAAAGAGAAAAGTACTTCTGTGCATTAAAGGAATAAAATACTCATTTTCTTTGCTGGAAAATGTGCTGCAATTCGGTGTTCAGATAGTACCTGATCAGGACCAGCTGCTGGGTGATGCAGTGGCTTGAGCAAAGAGTAACACATGAGCTGGGCTCCGTGGAGATTCTGTGGCAGTAAGACACCTCTGAGTCACATCTCCTCTTTGGCTGATCATGAGTGGGGGCGGGATAAGAATCTTCCTTCTGCTTTAAGTTAGAGCAATGACTAAAATGCCTTTCCTTCATCATCTGCTGCGGGCTACATCAGGCAGCAAGGAGCTGGGATTCTCTCCATCCTTCTCCACATGGGGTGGTGAAGCTGTTGGAAGAACTGGATTTCTTTCCCTGTGTGTTGATTTCCATCCTGGGAGTGACAGGGCACAGGACTTACTGCTCTGGGTGTTGCTGTCAAACATGCTGTGAGTTGTGGTAGAAGCGATGCACCTGCTCTTGCTGATGAGCAGCTGTTGGTACCTAGCAGGGGAGCTCACGTCAGAGGTTTCCCCTCAGTGTGTGCGCGAACGGGATCTCCTTCCTTCAGCTTGCTGTTTGTTTTCATGGAACTGGTCAGAATTTTTCTGTTCAGTTGCTGTTGCTGTGCTCGGTTCAGTTAACATTGGCTCGTGGAAGTCCAAGCTATTAGGGCGAGAAAATGGTGGCAGCAAGGGATGCAAACATTTGCATAGTATGATCACACAAGGCTTGTTTTCTTGGGTGCTCTTTTTCCTTTTTCTAAAGCCAAAATATTTCTGAATTTGGCATTAATTTCTGGGGAGTTGGCCTGAAACTTCAATTTCTTTGTCAAATTGACTATTTAAAGATTTTCTTGAAGTTCCATCCAGTAGCCTTGGTTACTCCTCAGTGTAGGCTGGTAAACAGTTTGGTGAAGAGTGGGTCTTTTTTTATTCCACCACTCAGACACACAGGTCATTTTATAGTGTAATTCAAAGAGTCCTTAATACCTCAGGATGGAGGAAACGGTACCAAGGCAGCAGGTATCTAAAAAGAAGACTCGGTGACAGCTTCTGGTGCCTCCTGAAATTTATTTTTTATATTATTATTAATATTTTGTTTAATCTGAAGAGGCATACCATAGGGTAGGATGGCAAGGAAATAGGACAAAGAATTTGTTGAATTAAAAATCTGCATCAGGATCACAAATGCATAGTGAAAATAAAATCCTCCTTTCTTCTTACTTAGAATATGTGAACCTAATGATATTAAAGGGAATAAATATGGATCCAATAAACAGAAATAATACCTTTATTCAGTGTCTGGTAAATCTCTTAAATTCATTGTCAAGGAAGGTTACCAAAACTAATATTGCAGCAGGATACTTTAAAGGTGCTGAATGATTTTATGACCAATAATACTTCTAACTCCTTAAGCTATGTGAAATCTCATGCTTCAAATTGTACATTGATAGCAAACCACTTTTCACTGCTCTTTTCTTCCTTTACATCAGTGGCTAGACTTTGGCTTCAAGATGCTTTCTGCAGTAAAGCACTAACTAGAGACAGGATTTTCAGGATGAAAATCCTACTGAAAGCAACTTGTAGTTCCATAGCTCCTGTATATTTTACATGCACAAAAATTTAGCCAGACTGTGAATTCTGTTATAGCAACAGAGAGATAAGAAGTTTTTAAAATTCAGACGTTTTAACATTGTTAGTTTGAGCTTCAGTGTTGTATTAAACTCTGTAAAGGGTTGGTCCAAGTAAGCTTCTCACCTGTAAAATACACACAGTCTTCTTCTGGACTACAACAGCAGTTTCATCTTGCCCCAAGACTTTCAGCCCTCCAAAATACAATTTTCAGCATTGTTTGATATGAAATAAAAAAGGAAGTTTTTGTAGGGATTCTCACACAACCACTTCCAGATAAAATCAGGGCTTCTTGCTTCTATCAAGTCATAAAAATTTTAAGTCCACCTGAAGACTTTCTCCTCAGTCAACCTTAAGTAACTTCTTCTCATGTAGTCTTAGGTGCACCAGACTTCTAAATTCTTCATGTCTTTCTAAAGTCTTTTAAATGCGTATTTGCTGTTGTAATATTGTCATGTTCTCATGTCCAACCATGAAGGCATGTGGTCGTATTTCCTGTAGTAGAAGTTCCGAAAAATTGCATTCTAGGATTGTATTTTGTATTAGGAATTTGAATTTTCTTTTTTGAAGGGGGCAGTTACTATGGGGGGAACAGCATATAACTCTGTTCCGTACAGTTAGGTCACTTCACCACTGTGACTTTCATTTGCCTCTTCCTCTCCCTTCCCCATAAACCAATCTACAACAGAGGCAAAAGTAAAATTAGATGAATCTCCAAAGATGCAGAGATCTTTAAAGGTGTCTAAAGATGGGGTAAAGGGAGGGTCCTGTCACTGTGTTACCTGTCGTCACAGGCTTGGGAATCCCAGGGTGGGATTCATGGCAAATGAAGATGAGGAAGACACCTGTTAAGGAGAGTAAAACTTCTGACAGTAGAATGGCTCGATAGCTATTCTAGACCCATTGTAGTCATATGTAATTGTGGCTTTCAAAGAAGGGTTCCTATGCCTACATCTGTCTTTCATCTTTCTTTGCTGTCCAGAGGGCTTGAAGAGAAGTAATTTGGCTGTTGTTTTGTGTGGCTTACTGATTATACCCTTCGAGACTGCTCCATTTGTTAAAGATTTACAATTGGTGTGCAACATTGTTACATCAGATATGTCCAGAAAAGGCTGCAATCTACTGCAGTCAGCAGAGATGTAAAATTACCTGTGATTTTCAATAAGTAACGTCAATTTTTGGAGGTTTGTAGGATATTATTTTTCATTAAATTCCCGTAATTTTTATATATTTTAGTGTTTGTGTCTCTAGGACTTTTCAAGTGACAGTTGCAGGCTTTGGATAGACATCTAGAATTACAGAAATTGGTTTGTTGCAATCAATTACTCTCTGGTTTAAAAGTGCAGACAGCTGGGGACAAAACAACATATTACTTGGTCATGGTTGGCTTTCAACACAAATAGGAACAGCAAATGACTTTGGAGTAATTAATAATACTAAGAAATGTTTGTCCTCTGCTTTTTCATTTTAAGAAATTGGATTGGTTTGTGGCCATGGTGTTAACTGAGAAAAGGGTAACTTTGCAACAGATTGGGCTCATGATGAGCTCAGCTTCACTGGTTTTCCTGAGGTAGATGAAGCGTAGTGCTGAGGTATCTAATTTTCTGTAAGGTAGGCCAAGAATTTCTTAGATGGAGGGCAGAATTTCACTTTTTTACCATTTCATAGGAAATCCACTCAGCATTGCTTTATCCAGGAATAATTTAAATCTAATGTCCAGGATTTTTATTGTGTTTATACAAATCCAATATGAAATTAAGTAAAAAAACCCCGCAAGGGTGTACAGCAGTACATAGGACTTTTCCTTGCTATTTATCACTGCTCTGACCCGATGATCTGGATTGTTCAGTGGTGGGAACACCCATAAAACCTGATGGTCTGTTGATCTAATTTATCTGATCCCATCTCCTTCCCACCCTGCTTGGCGAGGAGCAGTTCCATGTCATGTAGTGCACACGTGAGCTGACGCTGCAGCAGCACTCCTGGGAGAAGCTGCCACTTTGCTTCCAAAGTATGGGTGCAGTAAGAAATATTCTTTGTTGCTCCCTTAAAGAGATGACAGTGTTTTAAATAATAAAACGACAATGCAAAGACTAGAGGGAAGAGCTGTCACAGCCTAATTGAAAGTTCGTTATGCTGCTTATACCATTATCGTAAAACTCTTTATCATGTGTCTGTAAATGTGCAAATTAAAAACCCAGAGGTAATTTTGTATTTTATCTGCATTAAAAAAGATTGTGAAATTATCATCTCTTTCATAGTTAAATAACTTTAACCTGTATGGTGACCTTTGAATATGCAAATAACTTAGCTTTGTTGGATGGAATACATTTTGTTAATTGTAACACGATAAGTGGAGAAAATCTGAAGAAAACAGGAATTCATTTTGAAGCAATCATAGTGGAAGGTTTATGAGATAAGGAAAAAGGAAACATTTTATATTTATGTGCAGGCTCAGAAGAATGATTGTCTACTGGTGTTCAAATCTGTGACTCTGCAGCTGTAATCAAAACCAGCAGGAGAATTTCTAACTTACATCACCAGCAGCAAACTTGGTGAATATATAATGCGTGCCCAGAGACTTAAAGAATTTCAATAGGCTCTTAGGTAACAGGGCTTTTTCTTTTTCTTTTTTTTTTTTTAATGTTCTAAGTTTGTAAGGCATCTTTGAAAAAACTTGATGCTGTGACCATGAAACTGAGTAATAATTAAACATTTTTCTGCAGGTCAGAATGATCATTTTCACATAAAGAGGAGAGAGAATGTAATGAACACAAGGAGAGAATTAGTTGCTCTTAGGCATAGTACAAGTTGGTTTTGAACAAATCTGTCTCGTCTCTCGTGCAGACAGGCGTGCTGCCATGCTACCGTGCTGTCTCCAGGCCTGCTCCCTCCTCTGGGCGTGCGTGCCCAGGGACATTTTGAGTGACCATGTCTTGATCTGGTGATCTCTGGAATGAAGTGGGCTTGCATTTCCCTTTATACCCGTGACCTGGACTAGAGATGCCAGTTTGCCACTCCAGAGGTCTCCAGTGAGAGTCAGGAGCTGCTGTATTGCTGGAGTGCACCCACATCCCACATACCATTACACACCCAGAAGCAGCAAAGTTTAAGCAAATTTCACCACTGATCTCAACAGGAACAGTTGCAAACTCTCCATGTTTTTTATGGCTGGCTTGCAAGCAAAGGTTTGGAAAGAGATGGTAATGAGGTCTGCAGAACACAAAGCTTTACTCAAACTCAAAAAAACTTTACTTTACTGGCTTGAAGGTATGGTTGGTAGTTAAGGTAGAGGAAGCCTGTGCTCCTGGGCCACTTACTGCCGGAGCCCCATTCATTGGCAGAGGGGCTATTCATGACTAGGCAGAGCAGGCATCAGTGTTACTGTACTAATGGTGCTTTTTCAGGCAGCTTGAGCTCTGTTGGATTATATATAAGAAAGAATGACAGAATCAAATTCCAGCTGTAAATCTAGGTGAATTCTATTAATGTCTTTTTTAAAAGCATTTACTTATTTTCATAATTTCCATATTAACAAATGTAAATTACAGTCAAGTCTTTCTTTCATCTCTCATTTACTTTTCAGAGTGTATTTATTCTCCATTGAGCTATACCATGACCAATTCAGATTCGTTGCTTTGAGGCTGAACTGTTTGTTTTGCAATTCTGCTACATGAAATCAGAAGATAACTTCCTTTGCTTTTGCCTCACTGGATCCTGCAAAACTGGCTCTTTCTCACAGTAGATCTTTCTGATTACTGCTTACTCTGTAAGTTTTGACAGGAAGTTAGACAGACTTGGAATTAAGATTCCAAGGGGCTGCAGGCACGCTATGTTTTGACTACTGCATATGGATATTTTTAAAGGCTGAAAGCTATGCTGTCAGTCAAAAATATATCATATTAGCAAAATGTGGTTTCTCTGGCTAAAGTGTGAAGGGCTTTATCAAGGGGCATGGACATTTTTTAACAAGGAAAATCCCTAAAGACAGGGTTAGTCAAAGTGTCTCAAAAGAGCTGACAGTAATGTAAATAATTCTTGAGGATATTTTGCTGTAAACATTTTTTTATAACATTCATATGCTCGATGCCATAAAGAGAAACCTCTTAGGTTGTTATGTACCAAGAAGTGCAATAAAGTATATGAAAGTAGAGAAAATTGAATTTTAACATGTAGGTAATTTATGGACCACTGGTTGAAACTGTCTCATATTTGCACCTGCCCTGGTAATGTTTCATGCAGAAACTTCAGCACTGCCATCCTGCAAGTCACAGTAGTTGGATTTTCTATCATTTTTTCACAAACTCCTCCCTATGGGTTTTCATTCCAGAGTTCAGTATTTCTGTTGTTATGCATCCAAGTCACAACAATATCATGAAGGACTTGGGGTAAATTCCAGTGTGGGCCAGACTTAGTTCCTTTCATTCATGGAGTGCAACTCATTCTTGACATCAGCTCAGAGCTGAAATCAATGGGAATGGCTTAGTTTACATATATCCTGCTAAATTAAATCTCTTAGAAATTATGAAAATATCAAGGCCTTGAGGATTGCCAGCACAGAACAGCAAATGATCTCCCTTGGAAACTCTCTGGGCCTCCACACGCTGGGGAGGCACAAGAGGCCTCCTCCCAGCCTCCTCCTGCTGGCTGGGGACAGCTCCTGGGACATCGTGGCTCGAACACCCGCCTTGGGGCTGTAGGGGAGATTACTGCTTTACATAGGTCAGAAACATGCCAGAAACCATTCTGTCAGCCTAACTCCAGAGATGTTCACATTCAACTGCCTGCAAGTGTTTGGGGCATTATTTAATTCATTATTGCACTTCAGCGTAGCCAAACAGGGCCAAAGACCTTTAGTGAAGAGGCATAATCCAGCTACCCATCCACTGCTCTGTGCACTCCTGGGAGTACAAGCAGAGTTGTCTGGGCAAGAGCAAGCTGCAGAGGTATGTGTTCTGAACTAGGATCCTGCAGGGATCTGCCTCAGGAACCCCTAATGGAAATTTATTTGCTGTGCTGGAAAAAGCTTTGTTAGATAAGTACCTCTGTGTCTTATCTTGTATTTCAGCTTCCTTGGCAAAAAAGCTGATTGCAAAAGTGATTGTGGTGGTGTTTGGATTACTGGTAATGGAAAAGAAATTCTGTGTACTTTTATTCATTTTTGTATTGCAAAGATAGAAGACTGCAAAAGTTGGAAACATGAGCAGCATAGTAAAACATGCTTGCTACTGGATTCTGGGGAGTATTCATATGCCAAAGCTCATTTGTAGCCTCCTACTGATAAAAGACTTATCCCAACAGGAAAGTCAAAGCACAGACTTACGAATCTAAAAAATTTGAATTCACTAATGTTTCTACCTGCTGATTTCTAGACATGTTGAGGGAGAAAGTCAGCTGGGCCAGAGCAGGAACCTGTCCTAAGAATGTGTGCAAAATTCAGTTGCCTATAGCATTCACTTGCTCTGAGTTCCTACTAGCACTAGGAAGATACCTGAGGAAATCTATTTATTGTTGCTGTTCCTAAAATGGAGCTGAGCTGCTGAAGACAGAAATGCAAGTGACAACTTCCCACACAACTTCCTGTTTCCTGTTACCAAAGAATGCCAGACCTCATTTAATCATACCTATTTGAGTATTCTCATCCATTAGAGTAAAACAAAAAAAGGGAGTACCATCCTATGGGGAATCAGGGTTATCTCTTCACAGAAGCTCCATTCCATCAGTGGGCTCATTTACCTTTTCACAACAGAGGAGGTAATTGTACCTCTGAAAATGCCATGTTTTAATGTTTGCCATTATTAGGTATAAAAGTGTAGTCATACATTAACAACTCCTGGGATAGAACTGAGAAGCAAACATTCTTCTTATGCTGAAAGGCTCCATTAAAAATGGGAACGGATTATTACAGAAACTTAATAGAAAAAAATCTTTTCCACCACCATATGGTTGTGATATAACACAAAGTGTTTTCCTGCCAAGATATCACATTACAATGGCAGGCTGCCAGTAGCTTCTCTCTTTCTCACTCAAACAACAAAAATATCCAAAAAGAATTCTTTGGCTGAATCAGGCTGTTGCTTATAAACATATACTATTGGCTGGTACTCAATCTACATCACAACTTCTCTAGAGGCAGTCCATTTCGCTGTGTTTTATTCAGAGGAGTACTGGAAAATGGTTTATCCAGCTCAGATGCTCTAGGACATTTCTTTCTGTTCCTGGCCGTAGAAAGAAGAGGTGCAGTCTGCACCTCAGGAGACTGCATGGCTGCAGTCATCTGTCCTGATTTCTAGTTCCTGCTTGAACTAATTTTGATGTTGGTGTAAATTTCAAGCCATCCTGGTCATCTCTCCTTGCCTCTAATGCCTGTGCAGCTTGAAGAGGTGTGAGGTCATTATTTCCCAGACAGTTTGGTAAGGTTCATTTGTTAAGTACAGCTCAGACTAGAAAAAGCCTGCTGAACTAGACCTTGTCTCTGGCATAACATGATTTGTCACGGGATCTGTAGTTGCTTCCTGAGGCCACTTAATGTGGGTAACATATGTGGCATCAAATTGTACTTTCTGTGTGTTATAATGAGAAGGCTGGGAACCTTCTTTCTTTCTTAATGCCTCCAAGAAGGAAAAGCATAATGTTTTAATCACACATCCTAAGGTAGTCACTAATATCCCCAGCACCACAATGCATGATTATCTGGGGGTACTCCTTCCCTACACAGCAATTTCCCACAGTGGTGCTGATGTGTGTTCAGGAAGCATTACATCTTTGTAACCACTGGTATCTGTTCCTCTACCTGAAATATTCACCTCTAGGAAACACACCTGGTAGCCCTTTCCTGAAGTCTTTAATGAGGACATGGTTGTATGTTCAGCCACACACTCAGATGGTATCAATTGTTACAGCTTTTTTTGGCCTTTTCACAGACATCTCCGATTTTCTACTTCTGAACTGTGTCTATCTCTACTAAGTAAAATGCTGGTAGAAGTAGTTACTTTGTGACCCGAAAGCACATCATCAGTACCGCAGGACATCTGACTTCATTACTGTTCTCTCTGTCTTTATCTGCACCTTTGTTTCTGTATAGTTCCCTGGAGATCATGGGAATGTATCAAACCAAATAACTGTCCTTCAGGGGGCAAAACAATATTTGCAAAATATTGAACAATTTGTCTTTTGGCAAAATAATTTCTTACTGTGTGTGCTTGCTGAGCTTTCAGCCTTGCTGAGCATAAGGGTCCCATTTTTCTTACTGTCCTCACTTCCAAACCAGTGAGAAACTGAGTGCAGCCCAAAGAGATGCTCATATTGCACTACAAATAATTTTCCTCAGTTTCATCTGTGTTAGTATTAGTCACAGGTAATTTCATTTTGTGTGGACAGACTAATGTGATTAGCCACATTTAGATTTATGTGTATGCTGACTTGAGCTGCATTACATTGCTGGTTTTTAGGCGCAAATGGTATGGTGGTTGATGTAATCCCATGTTCTAAATGAGATAAGTGTCTTATCGTGACACTTTGCTGCTTTTACTAATAACTACATTGCTTTTTAGTTCAGCTCAGCTTAGATGAAGATTGTTCACACGTTCTTCTCAGACAACTAATGTTGGAAATGTTTGGAAAGCAATTAATGAGTCATCTTGGATACTGCATGAATCTTTGACAGTCAGCTTGAAAAAATCAAGACCGATACATGGAATGATAGACAGAAGTCCCCACGGCTGTCAGCTAACCTGAGGGGTTGCCATTTTCTTGCTGCAAAGAATTTGAGGAAGGTGTGTAACCATTATAATTGACTGTGAGTTGTAACAGGTCTGATCCTGTCATGCTCTGAAAGCCTCTGAAGTAGTTTCTATTTAGCGTTGTTCTGCTGTGCTTCACACTGGATCTCATAGCCTTCTAACAAGTGAACCAAGAGGTGCAGAGACTCACATGTTTGGCTGCCAGGATCCCTCCCTTTGGTCACTTGGGTCTGCAGATGAAGCTCTGTGCTCTGGAATGGAGAAGATGCAGTTACCATTGTGCACAGCACTTCAACAAGCATTTATGCTGGCATGCTTGTAACAGATTGGAAGACTGCTTGCTGGTAGAGGCTCAGGAGAAGGAATAACAACACTTCTTTTATTTGCACTTGTAGTTTCCTGAACACTGAGGGCCCAGTCCTAGACTTGGTCTTCTATGATAACAGTCACAGCGAGACTGGGGGTGTTAGACCAAGTGCTAAATCTTGGTTCAGTATATTGCAATACAAAGGAATTTTGTTAGATTAGGCACAATAAATGACAGATCCATTTCTTGAAACTCAAGTGTATGAAGAAATTGAGCAAAAAATCTGTAGTCTCCAAATGAAGAATTGTCTATTTGAAGAGATGAATAAAGATAATTACAGTATCAAAGTCTGTCAGAACCAGAGAAGTTGGTGGCTGAGAAGCACAACACCCTGTCCTTTATATAATTAATCACTGTCAGAAATGATCATTGATTTTCAGCAAAACTCATGTTTACCCAAACATGAGGGGCCACTTGATATGCTGTTGTAGCCATAGAGCAGCATGAATCGGAAACTGTCCACTACTGGCTATTCTGGACTTATGGCTTGACAGACTGGGATGATTTTAGAAGAGCCTGACTACACAGCTGTGTTTGTGCTCTTCATATCCAGCCTCTATTGTCTTCCTCTCACTGTGGCTGAAAATATGAATATAGACAAATAGAAAACTAGATGAATCACTTGACATTCAGGCAAGCTACAGAGCCCTAAAGAACACTGTATCTTGTAAAAATTGCCAAAGAAAAGTGGGCAAGTCACTGTAGAAAAATTCTCTTAAGTCTCAGACCTGTCTCTAAAATGGTAATTTAATGCAATTCTTTTTTCTTCTGCCCACAAGCCAACCTGGCAGTGCTAGTTAATCCTTTTTCCAGACATATTTGAATGCAGTCAGAGCCCAAAGTGGACTTCACTGTCATTACCATGTGGGATCCAAATCCTCTTTGTTATTAAGGGAATACAGAAATGTGGGGAAGACAACAGAAAACTGGCAGAGGTGCCGTTTTCTACTTGGGGAAAGGATCCATCTCTCTTTGGTCTCTACTCCATTTTCTCATCAGTGTCTCACAGTCTCTTGTTCCAGTTGTAAGCACTTATTTTGAATCAACTTGTTCCACTTAAACCAGAAAAGAATCCAGCCACTGCTGTTTGTCCTTCCTGGGACGCTTTCCAAGTGCAGGCAAATCTGAAGAGCTTTCTGCTGTTTTGTTCTGTTATGCACTGGACAGAGATAGCCTTGGATAATTTTCCTGTCATATTGTGGGAGTCAGCAACAGAGAAAAGAGAGCTTCAAGTCAGTAACGATCCACTAAATGCAAGCCTCGTTATTCAACAGTTAAGTATAGAAAGTTTCCTGATCTGGCTCTTTCCAGTTAGGTTATGTGACTTGTCATTCATCAGGCAGTAAGGCAACACAGCTGAGTTCATGCAGCAACGCACAGCGCCTCCTTTCCCCTGCCTCTGCTGCTTGGTTTTCTGCTGAATTGAATCAAGGAGCTGCCAACTGCCCCCAGGTGAGCCCCCGGAGCTGCAAGGAGAAAGGGAGGGGCTTAGTGAACTGGCAGCTGGGAGGGTGTAAATTTCCTTGCAGGCTGAGATTTAGATTAGGTCAAGTACCTATGTGTTTTTATGTATTCTTAGGCTCTTAGATATGAAGTGGACTGCCTTGACATGGTAAGAATGTTTTCTGTTCTCGTGTGTTGATGGTAAAGTTGTGAATTCAGAAGCTGGTTATTTTGTGAAGTTTTCCTCTGCCTTTGGTCAAGGCAGACTCAGAAAGTTGTTAATCATAACATGTATGGTCCCACAGTAAGGAGAAGGGAAGACCAAGCAGTAGTTCACTATTGGCTAAGTTGGCTGATTTAGGAGGATTCATTTGTATCTTGAACGCAGTAGAGAGGAAGGTGACGCCTTCTAATGGGACTTTGTCCTTTTTGAGTCTGTCCTGAGGGATTACCAGCAGATTTCCCATTTACAGGACAATTGAAAGCAAGGGCATCGTAAGTACAAGTGATGAATCCTACCTGTCTTTTGCCACATGGAAGGTGTGTGGTGTGAAGAGGTGTGTGTTATTCCATAGCTGTGCAAAATTGTGTCAAAGTTGTTACAGGAAGTATTTGAATATGGTAACACTGGGGTTAACCAGGATCTCTGCCTGCCCCAGAGCAAGGTGCATGCTCTGTTTCTGAGTACCCTTCTGCTCTCCCTGCTTTCCTTCCAGTGCCTGTGGCCTCATTCCAAGAGTTTTATGTATAAGCAAAGTACTTCCAAATGACATTTAATTTTATCTGAAATGTTACTAAGTTTCAGAAGATGTGGTCCCTCACTGTTTCCTTGAAATGTGCAGGCAGAGGGTTTAGCTGCATGTTTTTGTGTGCAGCTGAGTGAACCTCCCTGTGGTGATATCCCTTTTAACGTGTTCATGTGACTATTTGCTCCTCCTAACAAACCAGTATCTCCAGTTACAGTAACACTGCATTCCACCAGGACAAGGGTGCCTGTGCAGCATCTTCTGTTCCCTTTAGCTAGTGTTCCCAACTGCAGGGAGATGCAGTGGGATTTACTCACTTTTATTTTCAGGCGTGTTTTATTTTGAGACCTATCTTTCAGAAAAGTAGTAACAGGAGATCCTTGTCCATGCGGCTCCTTGGAACCAAGCTGTGTAGGAGCAAGGGGATGAAAATAAGCTCACAGGACAAAGAAGAAAGGCAGAATGAAGAGAATTAACTACTCTTCCTGGCACTATGCCTCAGTGAAGGGCTTCTTTTCTTCTTCTGATTTTTTTTTAAAATCTGTTTTCTTTTTTAAACACTTGTACAGTGCAAGATCCTACTTTCCATTAAACTGTTAAGAGTGACTCATCCTAGGATAAATTCCTTCGTGCTCTAATTGGAGTGTCGTGTTTAATATTGTCTTTGCTTCTGCTTAGACCTGTGATCTTGCAAGGTGCTTATGATAGCTGTGTTGCTAACTCCTCACCACACTGGGAAACTATGGGTTATCTCTTGTGGGGTTAGGTTGTTGATTTTTTGTCGGTTTTTTCTAGAGACTGTGAGGGCAGTATAAATCTGAGGTAAGGAAGTAGTACAAGCAGAAGCAATTGTTTCTGATGACAAAAAAGCAACCAGAAAAGATCCTGAAGCCTATAAAAAGGACATTGTGCAATAGAAATTAGATAATGGGAGGGTAGGGAGTGAAAAATACTAAAAGTGGAGAGCTCATGGTGTTTTATAACCACAGGACATGTTTTATGCTCTGTCTTGGCTATACTGTCTTGGAGATCCAAGAGTGGCTGATCTGCTTCAGACCTTTTCTTTTAAGACCTAACCATTCTGTGGGGAAAATACTGATTTTTCTAGTTCCTAGTAGGCACCAGTTTTCTCAGTGAAGTACAAAGAAGTTGCTTTTCTACAAAGGTTTGGTTTTCATGTGATGTGAATAGTTGGTGTTATGGCACATCTGTTGAAACTACAGTGCCAGGCCCTTTAAATAGCAAAATGGAAATTTGCTGAAGTTCATTATTGGAAACACTTCCATGGAAAAGCCACTTCTCAAGGAGTAGCTTAGATGTGTAGTCAGTTCCTGTTGTGTTTCCTTACAGGCCACGTGTTTTTCCATTTTCACTGCTTTAAAGGGAACCTTGGCTGCAGAGCTGGCTAAAAGGACAACTTGCTCTAACAAAGTTCTGTCTAGGATGAGTAGTATGGAGGTAGACACAAAAACATTTGGTGCAAATTAAAACGTCATCAGCTGAAGAATTTTTTTAAAGGAGGTATCAAATTCAGAGGCTTCACGTACAATATTCCATCTACAGACATAGACCTTTAAAACACAAGCCTTAACGTCTTTCTGGGAAGAAAGAATAAAAATCTTCCCTTCTATGTCCTTCTTAATTTCAGAAGGATATCATTTCCTATATCCAGCTAACGAACTGAAGGAAAATACTGTAACTTCTGACTATGATATTGGTAGCTGTATTACATGGTATTTTCTGAGGAATTGCTCTGTGGATTTAAGGACCTCAGTAAACTTCTGAGAGGTGAGAATAAAGACTTTTCCAAGTCTAGTTTTATGATGTTGACTGTCTCTAGGCCAGTCTACCTCTTGTGTTTCATGCCCTCTTTCTGCAGTGGAAAAAGTGATGTAGCTGGTCCTTTTTAATAAGGAAATGGGCTTGAAATCATCTCATGGGTGTGCTGTTGAGGTAACACAGTCGGGAGAAAACAAAGAGCCCTTTTAAACACCCTTCTTGTCCAATTGTGAATCGTTTCCAGAGTCCTAGAAAACTGTATCCAGACACAGTCTTAATTTCAAGTGGCTAAATATTAGCTATTGTGATACATAAGCTGCAGGCAGAGTGTGAAGGTTGAGTGTCTTCTCCAGAAGCAGCCCAGCCTCTCAGTGTGCTCCTTCATAATGGTGTGCGTAGGGTAAGCTCATTAGGCAGCCCGTCTAATTTAACAGCTTTTCCTTTGTGCAGTGCTAGAGATTTGGGTTTCTGTCTGCATATTTATCCATTACCTCAGTGTTTGCTTGGCCTGTGATAAACAACTATCATTTAACTTTCCAGCCTTCACAAGATTTGCCTAAGTTTATCATCTTTTGATGTAGGGTCTCTCTTTATTCAATTCTTCTCAGATTTCAAAGGCATTGTCCCACTTCAAAGATCCCTTTTGAACCTACATGATAACTGTGGGTTATACTTACTGCTTCTTTTAATTATAATCTACCTGTGAGGTTTTGGGATATGTCTTTGTTACTACAGTGAACCCTAGAGCCTTCTGATATAGGAATTAGTGTTTCTTTATAATGTAACTTTAGAGTCAGTAATATTATATGAGTGAAAATACAGTTGCATCTGAATCCTGTGGAAAAGAACCCAGTACCTTCAGTCATATAAGCTTTAAGTCCTCTGCACTGTTCATTTGGGAAACGGGCATCAAAATCCAAACATCTCTTGGGTGCATCAATTTGTCAGAAATACCCACTTGTAACTTTGTATGTGTATGGATTCTAGGAGAAGCCAGTGGAGGCTTCAAAGTACCCTCAGACCCCTGCATTCATGTATGGCTGTTTCTCCCATGTGAAGTTGTCCACATGCTCATTTACCCAGGCTTCTCTCCCAACCATGTTTTTTGACAGGTTCATGCTACAATCATTGGCCCATCTTCAGCAGTTGGGGTGAGCTTTAATTTGTCTCCATATGCAGCCAGGGCATCTGTCCCTGTCTGGGCTCTCGCAGGGAACTGCCTGCCTCTGTAGGGTTTAGGTTTCTCCTCACCATTTGTCACTTCCCATTTGTTCTATTACCTGAAAAAGGATAATATCTTGAAGAAGTGTAGGGGGAAAATTAAAACTGTAAAATATAAGGTGTTGGAAATTGTGAAAAATATTTTACATGAGGTGTATGTATTTTCTCCATGTATTTCATAAAGATGATTGGGATCAATTCTTTTCAAACCTTTAGAAGAACCCTGTGCTCCTATTACAGTATTCTGTATTTTGAGAGTGAATTTTTATGCTTGTTCTCTGTAAGTGTCAGCAGTCCCTACAGAGTTATTGAGTATTGTGCTCTAAAGGAATACATTCATTGTACTCAGGCTACTGCAGTGTATTGCTAGCCTCTGATTAGGAGCAGTATTAGTATGAAGTGATGGTGGCATAAGGGAGACTACTCTCTAGCCCCGTTAGTTAGACTTGGAGGAAGGTAATCACAAGGAAATGCATTAGTGAAATCTTAGTTTCGTTATACGTGATTTCAAATCAAGATCTGCAAAATCGTTGCTTGATTTGTTTGAATGTTTGTGAATTGCTCTAACCTGGTATCTATTATTGTCACTTAAGAATTCCCAAGCCATCCTTTATAACCACCACTATATTTTAACTCATTTTATTCTTCTTGCCTTGTCCTTCTCACTGTTCTCGAGCTCACACACTGTACTGCAACACTGTAAAAGGTGCAAAAATTTACATAACAGAGTGGCAAGTGTATTTGTCCTTCTAGAACATACTCTACTGCAGCACAAGTACCTTGTAGTGTAGAAATTGCCATAGTAACTACTCATTTCTTATTGATTAGATGGATAAAAATTCTCATAATATACAAGCAGAATAGCTTGCTGGCATATGGCTTCAGGCTACCCCTGTGGCAAATCTTACTTATGCATTCTCTCCTTTTTCTGCATGTAAGAGTTTTTTAAAATGAATTAGTATTCCTTGGATTAGACCACAAAATAATTTTTTCTTTTCCGCCACAATGGAGCTTAAATTTTAAGTTAGACTTGATATGCAGCTCCTAAGGCAGAATGTTAACTTGAATAGGTTTGTTACTGGGTTAAGACAACTAGATTTCACCTCTATGTGGAATCTGGATAGAGAAAGGACAAGAAGAGAGCCACCTCCCAGAGTGAGAGAGAACCCTAAATGCTTCAGAACTGACCTCTAATGAGTAAAATATTTTAGTTTGGCCGTTGCGATAAACCTTTTTGGAAAGTGCTTTTTCAATGTTCTAATTGGTTGCCTGAGAAATTGAGCCCTGTCTGTATGTTTCTCTAGTCATACTGCAGACACAGCGGTGCTCCTCAGCAGCGGCGCTGTGAATGCGCGCTGAAGGCAGGATGAGGCCTGCGGTGAGTTACGGCGTCTGACAGCTGTCTCGGTTCACGGGCTGCGGTTGCTGAGCATGCTATTGTCTCTTGCAATCCTGAAAGATGCTCCAACAAGGCTTCTACCAAGTTTGTTGTGAAAGACGAGCTTTTTGTGAATTCTATCAGGGGACTGAAATTGTGAAGCACTTAGGCAGGATGTCAGATAAAATTAAGCCCAACACATGCTTCAAATGTGAAGCATCAGTTTATTCAGAATAATATAAAATGAAAGAACAGCAACACTCAACCAGTTTTTTTACACTGTGAATCTAGTCTAATGTTCTTCTGGAGTCTTCTGTGAGGCCTAGATGTTAGTTGTGATTATATTCATTCTGTATGATTATTTTAGGATAATATTAGTTAGATGTATAGGAGACTGAAGATTTTAGAGCACCTTTTAGTTCCGCCCTTCCAAGCTGCTATTACAGATGCTACTCATGCAGACCTGCTTTACTTGGTTTGGAGGTCTTTCCCATCTCCCAGAATTAGAAATGCTGGGTTAGGGCATCACTTTTATATTGTGCCACCCTTCAATTCTGTTATCTTTACCTACAGCCTGACAGTCTCATTTCAAACTTTGTGTGACCTTTCAATAGTTTGAAAGAGATAATAATCCATAGGGCTACAGGAAATGATGCTGCTGTTTCAATAAGTTAGTCCTTCACAGAGACACTACTCAGGAAGAGATTCTTCTCCCTGTAGTAGGCTACAAACAAATGGAGGAAACGCTTTGGCAGCTGTAGATAGCTTTCATCTTCAACAGGAAGAAATAGGCTTGGCTCTTCTTAATCTTTGGCCTGAATTCTTGTGTGCTTTCGTCAAGACTTTCACAGGCAGCAGTGGGAGGTGCAGTGTTCAGCATGTTTTGTCTGTGTGCTGCGATCTGGAAGGTGGGCCCAGAAAGCAGGCGGAAATGTGGATGAGCAAAGAGCAGGATGTAGAGGGTGATGTAAGGGCTTAGGTTGACAAATGAAGGGTTTTTTTTATAGTTACACGGCTTTCACTCCCACCCCTTTTGCCCAATCTGAAGGGAAACGACACAACCCAAAGGAGACCAAATTAGGAAGTTTGCATGGAGGATTTTAGGGTTACCTTCAAGACAGACTTGGGATCACTGGAATTCCTGTCCTAGCACCTTGCTGGAGATACTGGGGTGGAGCTGGCTGTTGAGAACCCTTCCCGTGCTGGCTCTGAAGGGTCAGGAAAGGTTTTCAGAACACAGCTCATGTGTGGTTAGCTCAGGCATTAGTACCTGTTCCATTAGGGGTCTGTACTGCCGTATTTCCCTGCTGGTGAAATGACCAATCTTGGGCAAACATCTCTGCTTCTTTTGCCACTGTGACCCGTTTTTGTTGCCTCACGATTACAGATTAGGAATTATCTGTTTTCTTTCCTCTCATAAGGAAGGAGAGACTTCTTTCCTCATATAACAGTGTGAAAAAAGTGGAAAACTGAATCCCCAGACAGAGGGCCAGGGACTCTCCAACCTGCTGATTTCAAAGTTTTCCTATTTTCTATTGACACAGCATCAGAGAAACAGCCTTGTGCAGTTTTAAACACCTTGTGCTGCTGTTATGTTCTAATGCTCGCCTAAAAAACTTTATTTTTGAGGGGAGAATAATGATTTGGTACATTTCATTCAATTGAGGAAGTCTGCATGGAAAGAATATATTCCAGCGACCTTAATTTTTAATTTTTTTAAAATTAGTATATTGTTCAGAGTATGATATGCTTAGTATTTAAGTTTCAAGATACTTGTAATGCTTAGGGTTTTTTTGTAGGTGTTTTAGAGGCATCTGCAGAGCATTCTTATTGGCATTCTCACAGATTGTTACAGAAACAAAAGGCGTATATTGGGCATTGCCAGGTGTCTGTGAGGGTATCTAAATGCGTGTATATATTTGTGTGTGTGTTTAAAATGCCTCCTGTGTGCAGGTATTAAAGACATCCTCTTGGGGATTGCACTGTGACTTGCATACTTGGAGGCAAAGGCTCTGAATAAAGAAGAACCTATCCAGAACAGAGTGAAATTAGCTGCAGTTGCTGTGGGTTTTCAAAGCACTGGCAGCAGTCAGAATCTGGCCGAAGTAATTAACTTACGAAGCATGGAAAGGAAAAGCAGCATGTGGAAGATATAATTAATAGGAACATATAACAGTCAGCTCTCACATAATAAATTGGCAGCTATGCCTGAGGTAACTGCCTTTTATTTGCAAAATGCTGTTGGAATTTTTTAAAAGTAATTGCACATTTTCTTCCATTTCCACATGGTCACAGAGAACATAGTACAGTACAAATACCAACAGGAATGCAATAAAATCATCGCTGTTGTTTGTTGTTTTTCTTGCTCGGAGCTATGATCTTATTTGAACCAATGTCCAAAGGAAAGGAGGAATACATTTTAGCTCAGGAAAAGACAAGTGGCAAAACATTTTAGTGAGGTTTAATATGGAATAATCTAAAAGGACAAGGCAGGAACAACCAGAATAAATAACAGTAAATGGCCAGATACCTATTTGCAGAACAGATTTAGTGATTTGTTCTCCTGACGCGAGTAAATAATGGTTAAGATAAATGTTCTGAAATTCTTCCATTTTGGAGGCTTGAATTTTCCCCATCTGAGGGTTTACTGCAGCTTTTCCTGTAGAGCAAGCGTGACATCTCTGGGTACACCAAGGATGCCGGCAGATCTTCAAGGGACCCCATTCTACCTCTTGCCTAGTGCAGAGCTCTGGAAGGCTGTGGGATGGCATGAGGGCTCCCCACAGCCAGCTGCTGCTTCAGCTGCCTCCAGCAGCCTGGTGCAAAACACAGAGCTGCAGTCCTGCTCCAAACATTTGCAACAGGAAACTGAGGAGGGCTTGCAACTGGGGTTTGCTGCTCTGCCCAAAACATACAAGTTACTAGACTTCTTAATTGCCTTTTCCAGGCTTCTCACTGAACTGCATGTCACTACTGCTGCTACCTGGTATATGGGATTCATCTCTGTACCCAACTGGGAATTTATACTACTGCTTTGTCAGTCTGGGTTCTCTTTTGGTTTTAAGCAATCTGACTGCCACTGCAATAGTGGGGAGGAGAAGGGAAGTCCAAATCTTTTCTCTTGTAAACATGAAGAGGATCTAGCCTATTTTGTCCATGAGTGAAAGAGGATGGGATCTCGTTGTAACCATCTAACACTGGAGTGAGTTCTTCCCACCGTAAATGTGATTAGAAGCTTTACTGCTGTTTAAAATTGAACAGCTTGAAGACCAGGAAATAGAGTTTGCTGTGAAATATTCCTGCTGTAACCAGTCTCTGTCCTGATGACTCCAGGGGATCTTGCATTTGCTGCAGGCTGAGTCTAGTAGGCAGTTTGTTGCTAAACGAAGACTTTAAATAGACAGTGAGTTTAAAAAAAGTACATCCTGCAATTTTTGTGCTGATGAATTTAGAATGATGTTCTAGCAAGCTCAGTACACTCCAAATTAATTAGCAGTGATCCTTTTAACAGGATAATTACTATATCAGCAAGTGGTAAACTCAAAATGAATATGAGCAGTCCCAGTTTGCAACCACAAGGAAGAGCTGTGTTGTGGTTCTACCAACTGATTCTAAATTCATCCCAGTGTGAAAGGTTTTAGACAGCACAGCTCATCATCAGAACTGTCACTTTTTTACCTCTAGACTTGAATTAAAATCCTAAACGAAGTTGCATTCCGCTCTCCACATGTCTACCTCACAACACCATGGAAGTAGTGATTGGCTGTTTAAAATTGCTGCTGGAAAAAGGCCGAAAATAAGGAGAGAAGGAAGTGTTGCACATTATTACTACTGTATAAATGGTAGGAAGGGCTGTGAAGTATATTATACTTCCTCATGGCTGTGCATTTTCTTCTTTCATAATGGAAGGTCTTATCCTGCATAGAACAGTAAGAACTCACAAGTATAAACACATGTTCATATCTTTGGTGTTTGGACTTTTTAAAACAGGTTCATCTTTCAAAGAATAAATGTGCCATTGCTTATCAGGCTGTGGATAAATAAGTATATGACTGCTGCAGTGATGGTAGAAACACTTTTATTCATTCATGAAACCAGATGCTGGTTTTAGATAGCTGAGGCTTTAAAAATAAGGTTTAATTGGGTATTTTTAATATGGGAAATTACCTTAATTAGGTCACTCTATATGCTTTTCTGCTCTCTTTCAGAATGGATGCAGAAATCTATAAAAGCACCTGCCATTTTTTGAGAATATAATTTTTAGGCAGACTTTCAAAAATCACTTATCTTACTTTCAGCTTCTCTAAGCTAAGTCCAGCAAAGTCAATGATCTTACACTGATCTCAGGTGTGCTCTTGGCAGAAATTGAGGCCCAGGTTGCTCACTCCAAATGTGAAAGTAGAAAATTATTAATTATTAGCCATTTCTTAAAAATGGATCTTGACACTCACCAGACCAGACAATCTCTCAGGTTATTTCATGGGAGCTTGTGGTGCTTTATGAAACATGGAGTGCATGCCTGAATCCTTTGGCTTAGATTGCCTTGAGCAGCGCTGCTATCTTCTTTCTAGAGAGACTGTATGTCTGGGTCAGGCCACTTCTAAAAATCAGACAAAATGGAGACACTTAAAAAACTGTCTCAACTGTAAGAACAGTAAAATCAAGAGAGGGGGGAAAAGTGTTTACAAATATTTTGGTGAGGCTTTGTCCATATGTATTCTGTGCGTGTGTGTTCTAAATTGTAGAAATAGAAAGGCAAGCAACTCTGCAGAAAATGCCTGTAGCAAATGCAGTTGTCTTCTAATGATCCAGGGGACTGCTTCTTTCTTTTTGTTAAGGTTTAGGTTATTCAGACCATGCAGGTCATAAGAGTCTTTTGTATGCAGTTTCATGGTGTTGCATAGTTCTTAACTGAATCCAGCCAAAGATGAGGTAAGAGCTGAAGAAGGTTTTCGTAAATTCCTGGAATGACCAATGTTCCCACGTCACAGTAACAGCAGTAACACGCCCGCACAGTTGTTGCTGCTGGAGTTGCTCCCGTGCACGGTGAACATACTGTTCATCACACTGTAGCTATAACCCAACCATTCTAGTAGAGCTCAATGCTTTTGAGCTTCCCTTAAAGGACAGGCTTGTCCTTCTACTTGAATACATGCAAGTACATAGGTCAGCACAGTGCCACCAATGGTAATTACCAATCTAGCTGGTGCTCCCAACCTTTCTTGATTCTACAAACTATGGCTACAAAATTCCTGTGAGTAATATAATATGGAACCAGTCAAAACCCACCATATAAACGGATTTTTAAAAAGTCCCATTTCTATGAATTTGCTTGAGAAAGTTCCCCTACAATTTAGAAGAAATTAATGTTCTCTTGATGGAAAAGATGACTTAGGCACTCAAGGTGTATTTGATCATAGAAACAGGAAAAGCTCTTCTGAAGAAGCTGTGGGAAATGCAACCTCTTCCAAGTCAATAACTGCTCAGTGATCTTCTGATGGAGCTTGCGATTCCTCTTTTGGAGGAAAAGCAACAAACTCTTTCATTTCGTTCTCTTGGTGACCAGTAGCATGAGCACGAGCTTCATAAGGCTCACATGGGCAGCAACAGACTTCTCCTTTCCTGCTCTTCTGCAGAACGGTAGCACGGAAGTCCAACGTTATCACTGCCAGCCGATACAACTGTAGAGTCACAACTAAGATATTCTTAGCTGTAAAAAATACCAGCATCTGATTGAATATTCTGAAGTGGCCCATCAGAATTGAACGCACAATGAAGAAGGGGCCGTCCTGTATGAAAAGGCTGACCCCAATGTTCCAGAGTTCCGCGCTGTACCTGCACAGCAGCAGGCTGGGGATCCGCCTGGCCGTCGCGCTTGATTTGCAGCCAATATGCTGTACTGGAAGTAGAACAGTTATGTTAAAACAACTTTGTGAAGTGGAGCCAGGGCTGGCCTAAAGGGCACTCACAATACAGGGTACCCTGGATTATAAATGCATTCAACTGTAAACTATGCAACATACAGCATATCCAGTTTCTGGGGTGTTTTTCAGCAAAACACACTAAACTCATCTGAGGCACTTATGTCATCTGGCAAACAGGAGTAAAAACCACTTCCCCTTTTGTATCTCTCACACATACTAGTATTTATACACTTCTACAACAAGAAGCAGAAATAGACCACCTAATGATTGTTCACAACATCCCCAGACTTTTTTTTTTTTTTTCTTGGTTAATCAACATGCCAGACCAGTATGCATCCTTAAGAAAAAAACCAACTGTGCTGAATAGGAACAGCCACTGCTGTAGCACTTCATTTTGTTCCAGGCTAAGACCTTGCTTTTAAAAGACTCACCAGATAGCCATTGCCTTTTTCATGTGTCATAGCAAGAATAAGGCCTGTCAGTACCAGGCAATATGGAGCATTATGTGGTTTCTGTCTGCTGTGTAAGACTTGAGGCACAGTTATTTGTTCTTAGCTTTGTGGGTATCAATTTCACACAACTGCTGGGATTTGCATGCATGGGTTCCCCTTGGCTGTAAAGGTGGTGATGGGCTCAAATGCTCTCTATGCTGTAGTGCCCAGAGAGGGACCATCGGAAGGGTTTGTGGGGGTAAATATGGCTGTCTCTTATGAAAATACACGAAGCTTAATTAACCTGTCTCT
Organism: Edolisoma coerulescens; assembly: GCA_013397115.1. Taxonomy (NCBI): domain Eukaryota; kingdom Metazoa; phylum Chordata; class Aves; order Passeriformes; family Campephagidae; genus Edolisoma; species Edolisoma coerulescens. Next base: position 195,737 of record VWZW01002151.1, read on the forward strand.
TGGACAGGGAGATTTCACTGGTTTAAAAAACATTGCTACTTGTGCTGCAGTAACAACCGCCAAACATTCCAACTTGCCAAAAGAATTCCATTGTTTGAGTAAATGCTGTGGTGGGGGGAGAAACAGATGAGACTCAAATGGAAAATGAGATGTAAAATGTAGAAATTTGCTGAATCCATTAGGCAAAGCTTCAGCAGCAGCTAATTTTTTAATATGCTTCTGTGCCACTGCTGTTTAATAGTCCTAACTGCACTGCTGTAGTCTAATCATAAGTGCCTAAAAATTTCTTTTACATCCTGTTCAGTGTGTGAGTAAACATTCTGATGCTTGAACAAAAAGTACTATCTGTGCAACTGTATAGAACTCCCTAAAATAAACTGTACCCATAGTAATTTCAGGAAAATGTGTGTTCAGTAATTTAATTTTAAACTGGTAAATGTAATTAAATAAGTGGAAAAGCAACAGCTAGAGAAAACAATGAACAGATTAAGTGCTATTTGAATTTATCTGGGTGGTGGTGATGTGTATAGGATGTTTTATTTGGTTGGTTGAGTTCTTTAAACCTGAGTGCTGTGTATCTTTAATAGAATATATTTTACCAGTAGCAGGAATTTTAGCTATGATAAATCTGAAATGTGATTGCATCAGATTTTTTTGGAGGTGAGCTGCTGAGCTGAAATGCTGAAATATTTTCATAACTTCCCTGTTGGAAACAAAGCCTAGCACTGTCCATTAAGAAAGGACTAATGAACAAAATAATATTCCAGGAATTTTAAATTTATTATCTTAGTCAGTGTGTCAGCCTAGAAATCTATTTTGTATGAGAAGCCAGTGAGGATAACGCATTTTTGGACTTCTATGGTTGTTGCAAACTTGTAGTGATTGGAGGCCAAAATGGTTGGAACAGATGATGATCCAGACAGCTTTCACTGCTCTTCTTGGACATGGAGCAGCCCTTTCTGCCCAGGGACAAATACAGCCCTGAGCTGGGTGAATAGCTGGGCCTTTTAGATTAAGGTAGGGGTGTACAGTCCCAACATCATATGGTCCTTTAGGTTTCCTGTGAATAGGTAATTTCTCCTGTGCTTCTGCCTGTGCTGTTCTGTGGTTCACAATTGCCTGTCTCTCTGTAGGGTCTAGTAACATACCCAAATTCGAGCCATAATGCAATAGAGCAGATCTAACCTGAGAGCTCACATCGTGGAGTTTAAGGCAGTAATAGGCAACTGGAGCAATACAATAGTGCAATCCTTTTTTCCTTTTCCTGAAAGTAGAGAGCTCTATCAGAGAGATCAGAGGTTAGCCAGAAACAAGTGTTTCCTCAAAAGAAACCACAGTGAGCTTTCTTCAAAAGCTGTTGTCGTATAAATTCCTTTCCACCAGAAGTCCTTGGTACAGCCTGTAGTGTGTGCACAGCCACAAGATGTACCAGCAAAAACTTAAGAGCACTTTTTTCTTTTCTTGTCTATGTGCAAGTACTAACCTGCAAGATCAAGTGGAAACTGTAACATACTCCAGGTCCATACAGCAAGAATTGCATTTATGAGAGCGTAATTCTTCCTATGGGAGGGGAGAAAGTGATAACAATGAAGATGCAGTTTCCTTATGTGATCACAAAAATGCTTCCTGTAGTGTTTGGAATGTCATTTGAAGGGTGGTTGAGTGAAGCAGTGATTGATTGATGTGTGCTTTTACGATGCAACACTAAGGAAAACAGAAGCACCTTTTTGTATGGAATTTTTGCTGTTAAGGCTTACATGTGCCAGCTGTGTAATTACACTAAATACCTGAAACTAATGTTATAATAATAAGCACGTGAGAATAGACTCTGTGGCTCAGAGGGGATATCTTTACCCTTGTAGTGATTACATGTTCCTTGCAAGCCTGAAGCTTCTCTGCCAAGTGGGAAGGACTCTTTTCCTGCTCTAAAAGCATTGCTATGATATTTACAAAAAATAAAGTACTGTTTGTTTGAGAGGATGAACCTCTTCTGTGACTCTTTCTTTATGATGGATGTTCACAGCTCATCTCTCAACAGTGTGAGGGGGAGGTGAGCTCTCTCTGGGAGAGATCACAGTGTTGAAAACTCACACCACACTGTGCCATTCCACTTCTTCTTATCTTTGAACACTTTGTCATTCTACCATGAAGTACATATGAGATAACCAAAGAAGCAACTTGGATAATGAATCATTTACGCCAGCTCTAGTTGCTTCCTTGCCCATCTAAAACAATTCATTAACCTGAAGGAGGCTTACTGTGTATCCAGTGTTTCAGCTTCTGTAGCCCAAAGAAGTGATGCTGCCTGGCAGTTATGGTGCTTGTTTGGCTCTCTGAACCCTTTTATTGTGATGAGGTGACATGCTTCTCTGCTGGCAACAGTAATCCCTAACAAAGCTCACAGGACTCAGGCCTTTCACAGAGGGGAAGGCAAGAGCAGGCACACAGAGCCCTTGAACGCAGCCTTCTGTTTCCTACGGGAAACGCAGTTCCACCAGTCTGAGCACTGCACATCACACAAATACCTTGCACTGTGCAAGTTATTTACGTCAGCAAAAAATCCTTACCGAACATCCTCAATGTCCAAGGTTTCACTAGCAAATTCAAGTATATCCGCTGCTGTTCCCACAAACATGAGCAGCAGCTGAGACAATTGATCCCGGGTGATTTCAACTCCAATGGGGAGAAGCCATCTCCCAACTACTAGCAGCAGTAGAAAAGTCTGGTGGAGGGCCAGTGTCCATACGGTCTCACAGATTGTGGAGAGCTGATTGACAAAGACTTTAGCCTGTTTAAAAGACAACAATAATATACTGTAACTTCACGTGACTGATGTTATAGGTACCTTCAGAGACTTTATTTGTCCTTGAGCCTGCTTTTGTTCTTTCATATTGTATGAGGGCAAATAATTTCCATCTGGCAGGCCTGGTTTGAAAAAGGCACTCTAATACAAACTTTGGATAATGATTATCAAATCTTTCAAATCAAATCTCTATGTACTACTCCTCCTGTTCTCATTTTTCAGCTGAGCATTATCCTTTGCAGAATCATTATCCAGACACTTTCTAAATTCATTTGCTGAGATTTGCAAGAGAATGGTAGGAGCATCTCTTCTTTACACAGAGACTTGTCTTGGCAACAATAGTTAGTATGCAGCATGCTGTATTTTCACAAGGTGGTTTTCTAAACTACAAATATATATCATATACATGCCTTGGGGTTTTTTTTTGTTTTACTCACTCTGCAAGGTGCTTATCTCTAATTGTCATAAGATCCCTACTAGAAACAGGAAAAGGTGTCCCACCGTCTGAATGATGTGGTGATCTGTTCCCTCACTTCCATGGCTGCTGTCTCTGGATTGATTGAAGTCTTGGTTGCTGACATTCACCTGAACTGCCCCAGGCTCATTGCCACAGTACTGTTGTGAATAAAAACATAACACATGTGTAAACATCCCACACAGGCAGCAGATGTGCTCTGTGGCTGAGAGTGTCCTGTTTTGCTGAACTGCAGAGGGTTCATTTGTGAAAGATATCTGATGTTTACAAAGGTCCTCACTCTTAATGTAATTCCCCTCTTCTTCAGAAGGGAGGAATTCCTCTCATGAGGACAAGAGTGATGTGTTGGTAGGTTCCTGAGAAAGTACAGGGTTGTACTGCAGAAGAGGATGCAAATTCAAAGGCCGATGGAGTGGGTGACATCTTTGTGCTGTTAAGTCTGCATCCTTTGAATGTGATCTGCTTGCAGTTCTCCTAAACTGGCTACTGGGTTCCCTACATGGAACATGTAAACTGTTTTGGTAAAACAGTCAAATAAGGTAAAAACTGGTCATGGTCAGGCCCTATATTCAAACTTGTTCTCAAAATATCTGCTTCTCTTTACTATCCAGGAAAAGCTCTCTGAAAATGTCACTGTTTCATTTTTCCATATGACTTCCCTCAAGGCTGAAAATGAGCTGGGGCATGATATTTGGGTTGTATTCTCCACCACTCCTGCCCCTGCTGTGCCTTATTTTGTAAGGAAATTCATAAGGTGAGAGGTGAAATAAAGGAGTATTTAAGAGAAATAGACCTGTATTGTTGCCTATCCCATTGAAATAGAATAAAAGGTGGTTTTACTTTCTCCAAGAACACGGTGATCTGGGAAATTGAGTGTTGGCTAAAACATACTGTTACTCCAACTGCAGTAAACCAGTGGTGAGGCTATGTTCTGTCTGCAGCACTGTCCTGCCCTTCTACCTTCTCACCCAAGGCTGGCCCAGGAGCAACTGAGGGGCATGGCTCCAAAATCTGTCTTCATAACAAGCCCTTAACATCTCTCTTCATTGTAATAAAAAGAGGATAATTAGAAAACCAAACCATGCTGTTACTAAAGACTTTTATTCTGTCCTATTTTTGCCAGAGAACTGCAAATGATTTGCATTTCTCCATTGGGCCCCCCACCATTTTATTGCACAGGGATTGATTTTCTGCAACAATTGGAATGTGTTTGAGAGCATACTGAGTAGCTGTGTTCAGCATAAAGCCTGCCAATGTAAGAGAAACATTTTCCAGCAAATTTCAGACTCTACTTTGATACTTTGCTTGGTCTCTGATAATGTTGTTCAGTATCTGGGTAAATGCTGCCTCTTGTCTGACCTTATGGTAGATAAATTTCCTGTGACTTGAAAAGTCTGGAAAAAATGTGCTTGTTGCTTTTAGAGTTGGCAGTAAAGAGTCTTCAGCTGAATGCTTGTCTTATTTGAACAGTGGGTGTGAGAGTCTTGAAAGATTGACACAGATGTGGGGAAGATATTTCCATTTGGAAGAGGGAAGTCTAAAGTTCTGAGCATGGAAACAGTGAGATGGAGGGGCTGGTACTCTCAGCCTGGCTACAGCCTTGTTCGGCTAATCTCCTTGGGTTTGCCCTTCAACTAAAGGAGAGAGAGGGAACGGCTTGGTCAGAGGATGTTTTGGAAATGAAATTTAATTGGTGCTCTGGAGAGGCATCTGTATCTGCTGCCTACAGAAAAACCCTAAAGTCTATGGAGACCCACCCACAAGGTCAAATTCAGGCTTTCTGAGTTACTTCCACAGGCTGTGTGACGCAGTCAGCTGAGGAGACCACAACCTAAAAATATTGCGTAACCGTCCTAACCACCCCAGAGTACTAAGAAGTGAACATCAACAAGTAGCCTGGGTAAGGCAAAGGGATGACTAACCTGTGCAGGAGGAGGAAGGCTGACTGTGACAGCCTTTGGTTTGTCATTAAGTCTGCATTTAAGCTCACCCCTCTGGCCCCTTGCCTGGTCTGGCATGGTAAGAGGAAGGCAGCCATGAACCTGTCAAGAACTTCACATCCAAGTCTGAGGAGCTGCAGGACTCAGCAGCTTGACTGCTAGAGGGAGGCAGAGGAAACCATGCCATGGCTTCCAAAGGGGCTCTTTTTCTCTTGTTTTAGTGGCACAAAGGTGCAGGAAATACCTCTAAGAAAATTCATTCACATTATTGGTGTCTTTGGTAGGTGTCTTTCCTTATATGTCATTTTTGTGAGTACTTCCAGCTGAGAAGTGGGTTATGATTTCAGAGCAAGGCTCTGTGGTCTTGGACTGAATGGCACACTTGGGGCCAGTCCACAGCTCTTCCCAATTGCTTCCAGACAGGAAATGGAAATCTGCATCTGCAAAGCCAGTTGTTTAAGTAGGCTCCTTTTTTTTCTTTTAAGTATGTTCATATCTTGTTTGGGTTTGTTCCTCTCTGAATATTTATTAAGTGGTGATTGTGAAGTGATTCACTTGAAAATTTGGAGAAGAGTCTTTATTTACATCATGTATATGCATGTAAATAGGACTGCTGGTGCCAGGCATATTTACCTAGCGAGTTGTGGATGTGCAGTGACTGAATGGGTATGTGACAAGGAGAAAGTGAACTCTGTTTTACTGCTTCACAGGCATTTGATAAACATGGTTTGCCTTTTTACTACTAGACCTCAGTTAGTCCTAGGTATTGACTGTACACCTAGCTAAACAAAAATGGTTTTGTTTTCAGGGTTTTTTTCAGTGCAAAGATAAAATAGGAAGAAACTGTACACATTTTGTATCAATTCTGGCTTGGCTTACTTTTTGTTTCTTCTGAGATGAAGCTTGTGCACCCCTGATTCATAAACCATCTAATCAAAATGGAAATGCTGTTGTATGACATGGTGATGTCTCAGTTTGTGGCCTGCAGAGAAGCTCACTGTCAGTGCATGGGGGACACCTGAAACACCAAACTAATTCAGCCAATTTCTGTTTGCACCTTATTCACATTCTATTATCAAATAAAACTGAGGTTAGCTAAAACTTTTCATAACGGGGGCGGCATTGGGGTATAAAATTGACACTTGATTATTAGGGTGGAATACCCTCAACCTATTAATGTGCATAGAGGCTGAGGACATTTTGGAAGAGTCTAGCCCCTCCCTGGAGCAGGCCCTCTGCCAAGCAACAGGTACCTGGATGCTGTCTGTGCTTTGCTGCAAACAGTGTGGCTGTCACTATGGAAACATGTGTGATGTCAGAAATTCAAAGCACTCCTGACTGCTTCAATTTGCTCATTCCAGGAAAGCTGGAATGTAAAACATGAAGAAAAGATTGCCTAAGCTGTTTTCCAGATTGAGGAATATAATGGGTATGGCTAGGAAGGAATGGTGAAAGATGTAAGATCACTTCGAGGAGTTCATTATGCTATAATTTTAGCTGGTAAGAGAATCCCACCTCAGAATAAGGATGAGGGAATGAACAGTAATATTCACTATATCCTCAAAATGTTCAAGTTAGGGTGGTTAAAAATAATTACAAGGTTTACCAAGTATCTGTCTCATTCCTGACTGGAAGCCTGCATTGACTACAGCCCTGGTAGTTGGGTAAGCCCTGCCAAAGGTGGTCAGTTACTGCTTTCTGTGGCAGTGGCACACCAGGCATTTGAAAAGGTAACAGAGCCCTGAGATCCTGTACATTATTATGAAAGAATGTTTGGGTTTTTTAATGGATAAAATGGTTTCAATTTTCTTGACAGCAGACAGCAATGTTTTCTCTCTGTACAGTTCAATTGACTTTATCATCTCTCCCACACATGTATTTCATCCCCAAATACACTGCCACAAAGCAGTAGTTTCTATGCAGTCAGTATTTCACCCTTGATAAATGAATGGTATTACTTATGTCCAGTTCTGCAGTACACAGAGAGGCAGAATTGCCTCCCTCTTCAGGAATAGAGACTGCCTATTAGCACCTGCTTTAAAAAACAGCACTGACACCAGCAGCTGATGCTTCCTGGTAAAGATTCAACACGAGATCAAAGTTCTACTGCCTTAAAGACCACATACTGTTTTCATAGTGTATCTATTAAAAGTGTGGATCTAGCGACTGCATAATTACCCATTCTGTTAGCATTTAAATAATGAAAATCCCAGGAATACTTCAGTATTGAGAGTAGTACTAGTCTGGGTGCTGTGTTTGAGATTAATTGTTAGGAAGCTGCTCCCCTTGTGGAGGAACTGTTTTGGAATCTGTTAGATTGTGTGTTTCCAGAACTCTCTATCCTATCTCTCCAGGTATAAACTAAGCTGTTAACTTGATATACTCCCTCTTTAATTCACAGTAGCAGTATATCAATAAGAACAAAGTATGCCATGTTCTAACATCATTTTGGGAAATAAACTGCTGCCTTTGACTACAGAATCAGCCTGTTTCTTGGACCAGATTTAACTATGACAAATGTTCTCAATATCCACATTACCTGTCTGTGACTGTTTAAGGAGATTTGGGAAAACAAGAAGACAATAAATTCCTGCTGCTGTATTTAGAAAAAGCCTCAGGCATTTTCAGTGTAAACACAATTTTGAATATTTGATTATGCTTCTGTGGGCTCTAACAATGTTTCAAAGGAGCAAATGAGGCACTAGGTCTTCTTAGTATAATTTATGTATTTTCTTCGGTTACTTTTTGTTCTTGTTCCAATCAGAACCTTTACTGCTATGGATGTAAGGCACTACATATGTGCAAATGCTGGGACCGACAAAATTTCCTGTTTGCTGCATGGAAGTCCTATAGGGACTTGAAACTAGCCTGCATGAGGAGATGGTTGACTCAGTGAGAACTGCTGGGCTAAGTGGCTCTCTTCTGGCCCTAACTGACCCCAGAACGCTTGCCCTTAAAAATTTTACCACATGTTTTAGTCCTGAAATGGAATCCAGACCCCCCTCTCCTAGATTACTATGCAGCACAAAGAAAGGAAGGATATAAACCTTGTCAGACATACTACCAGGTGTGGCAACAATCTGTGTATTCTCCTATGTTGCAGCAAACATGAGGTAACCTGAGTTTAAGACCCTTTTTACTGATACCTGTCTCAATTTTGACTTGCTTGGAGTTGTGGTATTTGCTTTTAAGTACTGTGAAACTCACTTTATTTTACAAAGGCCTCTAAAGCAATGAAGCTCTTTTACCCTACTGAGCAAGATTCATGCTGGTAACCTGGGGGTGAAAGGATGTGTTTTTCAAACTTCTAGTCCTCAGTTCCCCAGATAAATACAAATGGTCTCATTTTCAGCCGGGAAAGAGGCTCATTATCTGGTAATTAGGAAGTGCACAATAGTCATAACATAGCTCTAGCTAGATTGGGGCACCCACCAATTTGAAAGAGAGAACTGGAACAAGACTTAGCAGACTTCTGTCTGCATGCCCAAAGCCAACCCATCAAATAATGCATCAATTTCAAACTAGTCCATCTTGCCTCATAATAAATACCTGAGTCCCATGATGAATTTCTAGTAGCCATAGTGATGGTACTATGCAAATCAGATATAAAAATATTGCTGGTGAAAACCTGTGAAGGAAAAGAAAAGGTATCTTGGTATTATGACACATCATAAATACTTTCCAATGCAGATAATGTTTGGTTATATGGTCTCTTGTGCCTCTATCTTATGAGATTTAAAGAAATAGGGTAACTGCAAGTAAGAATTGCTATTCTTGCTGGATTGCTCGTGCTGTGTCAGTATTATAAACAATAGATTTATCTGTACATCCATCTAAGGTCATATATGGAAGTTTATTTCAAGTCTCTTTTTAAAGAACTGACCAAAGGCACTTCACTGTTTGTATTTCTGTCACAGCATTTTCTGTATTTGAAAAGCCTGTAGCTAACATGCTCTTTCTGACTTCATGAAGAGTGAATTAATACATTGGGTCACTTCACCAAGTGATGCTGAGATAAAGGCTGTTGCTCACAATCCTGTGCATTGACACAGGAAAGGCAGAAATAACATCAGTTTGCCTAAAACAAGCATTGCTTCAGTATGAGATCTTTTAGTTGCAGGCTGTGCACTTAAAATGGGTTTATGGAAATGTGTCTCGGCCTTGTTTCTCCATTTGTGCTGGCAGTTGTAGAATTTTCTAGTTTTTCTCTCCCTGCCAGTCTTCTGTATAACTTATGGTGATGAAGCTTTATTATCTTCAGCTTCTTTAGCTGGATTTTTTCAGAAGTAATGGACAGGTTTCATGACTCCTTCTGCAAGTAGTGATTCTTGTGAGAGCTGTGGATGTTTTCTTATTAAACGCATGACATTTGACTGGGGTGGGTTTTTTTGGCAATTCTATCCTTTTGGAGTAGGAATGAGGCATGATGCCACAAATGTTCCGTCTACCTCTGCCACAATATGGAGTGGGCATTGCTGCAGCAGCCTGGGACTGGGCAGTGGGGTCCAACTTGGGACATTTGCTTGGTTCCTTCTATCCTGCCACTGACATATTCTGCAGTGAATTTAAACTGATTATAAGTATGCAACCGCAGCAACGTTTTGGTCAAATGTTGTTGCCTTTACTGTTTGTTCCTATATTGAATGTACCTTTATTTTGGTAATCATGACTTTTCCAATGGAGATTAAGTATTGAGGAAAACAAAAAAATCCCGCTGCTTAGGGATTGCTGAACTGCTCTGAAATGTTTCAAACAATCCCCTCGAAGATAGTCTGGGTTTGGGTTTCATTGTGGCTTTTTGTTTTTCAGGGATGAGGGGGTGGTGTTTGTTTTGGCAGTGGGGGTTTTTTGTTGTTAGCTTTTTCTTAAAAAACAACAACAAAAAAGGTTAGGGATTCTGCAGGTTTTTAGCCTGGTTATTTTGGGAGAGAACACACCTCTCATTTGAATGGAAGAACTAACATTTTACAGTATTTCCTGTAGGACTTGAGCACATGAAAAATCCATCCAGCTGGCAGGTTAGCAATACTGAGCTAATGACACCACATCAGGCCAAGAGACTTGAGGGGCTTTAACCCTGCCTTTCTTTCAGAAGGAGCAATCTAGAGGAAGTATTACATGGCCAGGCTCAAAAGAAGACTTTTTCTCCACATGTGCCATTTAATGTTTTATGCTTGTGTAATAAGTAACAGTCCTCTGTCAATAATGAGCAGAGAATATGAGGGTGTTGGAGGCAGGAGTCCTGCTGCATAGTCTTCCCCTTGCTTGGATCAGTGACTGTGGAGGTGTTTCTACAAATGCTGATGATGATGCCTGGTCTGAATGTGACCGTTTTCCACTGGAGCAGAAAATTATCCTGATGCAAATAGATGCTGGCCATTTGTCTACAGTTCTCACCTATAAATGTACTTTTATTTTGCTGCTTAAAGTGCTGGACCACATCCATTTTCAAAATTTTCTTCTACATAAATTTAGCCCAGTCTTCTATGTATTCATCTAACATGGATCTGCTTTTGGTATCTGTTTTTGTTTGGATTTTTCAAAACCTGCCATTGCAAGTGTTCCTTCATGAAGATTCTGCTGCTGCCTCCTCTCCCAAAAGAACTAGGTCTGTTCAATCTGCCTGTCTCATAACTGCATTTCGGGCTCTGCTGTTGTTCAATTTTCCAGTGTCCCAGACTTTATCACTGCTTTTATTACATTCAAATTTGGAGCATGGAACTCTTGTGTGAAATGTCACACAACACTACTTCTGTTATAATGACTCTCACAGGTTGCAATGGGCAGGATTTTAAGAACATGGAAATACTCCAGGGCTCTTTCAGTCTTGGATTTTTCTCAGGGCCTGCCTGCAGTTTGAGGTTTTAACAATAAAAGGTCCTAGTGAAATCTGGACAATTAGTTACATGACCGCTTCCTCTTCACAGAGCATTTTGTTTTGGCTGCCTGAGCTCTGACGAGCTGTAGATGACAGCAGTAATTCTTTAGATGCATGTAAAACCCCATGTGCTTGGGCAAGCTCTGCGATGACTAACTTTTTTGTTCATTTCTCGGGCAGCCTTTCACGCATTGAAGTTCCCCTCTGGAACAGCCTCTCAAATCCAAATATTTAAGCCACTCTTGCTGTATCAAAAGAGTGGTTGCTACTCATCTTTTATTTTTTACCGAGTTTAGGTTCAGGCAGTAGCGCGGCGTTAGCACTGTTGCATGGAGGAGAGAAGGGGAATACAGCCCTGGGGAAGGAGGTGCAATCCAGGGCACGACAGGACGGGGTGGGAGATGCAGGGCATTTGCAGGGTCCCTCGGCACCCCTGTGCCCCTCCAGCGCGCAGCCCCGACCCGCTGTGGCCCAGGAGGTGCCCCCAGCCCGCTGCAGCCGCAGCCCCACGGTACCTCTTGTCTGCAGAGAGACACGCACAGCCAGAGCGGCTCCCGCGTAGCCTGCTCTACAACTGCCCCTCCTGAAAGCCCTCTGTCTGGCAGTGGACTAGCCAAAATCTACCAGCTTTCCATCCCTGCCTCCCAGGAGCGGCCGGGGAGCAAACGCGACCCCTGAACGCCTGGCAGCGCCGGGGCCGGGGCAGCCCCTGCTCTCGGGGGCAGCTTTGCATCTGCAGCAAAGAACATGCAAAGAAGCAAGAGGGGCTCGGCGGGATATGCTCACCATTTGTAGCCTCTGCCTTGCTTAAACTTGAGGGTGAGCCCTGTCTCCAGACACAGGAGGAGATTGAGCAGTGCCAGCAGCCAGTACTTGGGTTCCTTCTTCACGGCGGTCACTCTCCAGACCCCGATGAGTGAGTGCAACACGAAGAGCAGGCGAGTGACCAGGGCATTGAGCAGCACCATCAGCTCCATGCCGCAGCACCCTCTCCCTTCGCTCCGCACCGCGGGGCCCCGGCGCTTTTAGGAGCCCTGGCAAGTTACCTCGGGAGTCCCCGGGATGCCTGCGCCTCGCCGGCACACAGATCTCTTCTCCTCTTCCATCTCCACAAAGGGGCCCATTATAACAAAAAAGAAACAGCATCGCCCCTCCCCCAGACTTCCTGAAAANCGCTTCCATGCTGCAGTGGTTTGCGGGCTCGGAACAGCCCTGGCCGGCCCAAGGCAGGGGTGGGGAGAATTGTTTCTGTCCCCTCTATCATCGGCTCAAGGGCCAAGCACGGGGAGGTTTTCCCTCTCGGCCGGTTACCATCGCTCTGCAGCCCCGCTTGCTGCTCTCGCCCCGTGCATTTCCAGCAAAGACACAATGTAAGGCACGTTATTAATTTGAATCGTTTTTGCTGAAAGCTCCACTGCATTTCTGAGAGTGCAAACCAGAGCCCTCTTTCTGCTCCCCCTGAAAGAGAATTCATATTTGGGAGCTTTTAAAATCGTTTGTCTAACATTGCAATACAGAGAGCAGGAACTGTATGCTTAGTACAATGCTGGAATCCCTTGTGCAGCAGAAGTCAGAAACTGAAATCGAGTCAACCCACTTTATTGTATGATCTACAGTCTGCTTTAGGGCTAAGAAGCAGGCCAGGTGCAGAACTCCAGAAACAGGGAAGAAATCTGGGTTAACACTAATATTACTGAATTCATCAGCAGAGGCATATACAAAAAACGCACAAAAGTTTGACTGTTAGGTCAATTACCTCTAGACAGACTTTTTGTATCTTCTGTGGGAACAGTATATGAAGTACAGAATATGTTTTAAAATTTCCTTGGTCTTTCTCGTTGAGATTATAAATTTTATTTGAATTTACACTTGGGTAACCAAAGAGAAATTTCTTCTTGATCAAAATTATCGCTGTGTTGCTCCAGTTTTGTGTTAATTTACTGCCAAAGCACTTAAATTGAGATAGACCATTGTAAAATGCAAATAGACAATCAAGTCCATGTAAAGCACTATGGTGTTTCAAAGGTTGTAACTTCCTAGATACAATTTTAAAAACTCCTGTTCTATTTAAACACAAGAAGATATTCTTCTAAGAGTTGTGACCTTTCTAAGAAGATATTTTTCCTCAATTGCTAAGATCCAAGTTTTCCTTACTGCAAAGCCAAGCCTTTTCCTTTATGAAGAGCTGGTCCTGGCCAGCTGATATCCTTGCAGGTGGGGGAATAAGGGGGAGGAAGACTACTTTACTTTAATCCTGCCCAGAAAAAAAAGGAAAACAAAAGTCCATTCCACAGTAGAGATCAGTCACTTGGGAAATGCCTGAGTAAATAAATGGACTGTATAGCATGCCTTTTTTGAAGGAACAAAATCAAGCTCCTCATGCTCAGAGGAAAATGAACTAAAGTCCAGGACCTGCTATTGACAATCCCTGCCAACAGCCACCCTGCCATATCGTGCCTTGGATGCTGCTGGTTCACAGCCCTTCTGTTGGCGTTAAGGTCAAATATAGTTGAAGAGGAAACTGGGAACAGACAGATTCAAGAGATTGTTTAAACAAGATATTCCTCTGTGAGAGTGCTTAATGTCGAAGAAATGACTTGGGGAAACTGGTATGTCTGATTGTTCATGGAGATCCTAACAGGGCAGACAGATGTCGCAAAATTTGGAAAGATGTTGATCAGTGGAAGATTCTCATGATACCGTGCTCAGGAAGCATGCAGAGGGCTTTGCTGAGAGCTAAGTAATTCTGCATATTAGAGACACGTGGGAGCTGAACTGCTTAACAAGGTAGTTTCATTAATGAACAACGCAAACTTCACATCAGTGAAAGTCCCAAACTTAAGTAGGAAGAAGATATAATATTGACTCTGCCTACTCGGTGGTGGGCCATGATGGCAGCACAACAACCTGAGTAGAAGGAGGAGTAAGTACTCATGGACAACTTCATTTCTTTGGCCTAGAAGAGGCAAATATTGCATCCAGACTTGATGGAGTGCATTTTTAGCTGTTTCAGTAGCTGTTTTGTGGAGCAGCTGGTTTAGGAGCCCATGAGGCCAGTGCTTGACTTGAATCCTGAGTGGTTTATGGGATATGATGTAGGGAATAACTGCTGAAGAGGTCCCCTGAAAGGGGGATCTTAATGTGCTTAGATTCAGCATCCTTGCAGGAGTAAGACAAGGCAGAGTTCTCTACCATTGCTCTGCTTATAAAAGGAAAACTAGATGCAGATCAGCAGGCATGTTGAAAGTAAGACAGATGGAACACGTAACTCTTTGCAGGGAGTGTGGATATTGCTTCTGTAAATCACATGGGAAGTGCAGAGATAATAACTGTGCATCAAGGGAAACTTGAGACAGAGTGAGAAGAAGCCAGCATTGGCAGGGTGAGATAGCAGGAGCAAGAAGGCATCCTTCAAAAAGCTGAAGTGCTGTCCAGCTGAAGAAAACGGAAAAGATGATTAAACTCTGGCATGGACAAACGTGATAAGGCTGGCTGAGGGAGTGTGGAGGACAATTAGCAAAAAACATAGGAACTAAAATGTCTGTTATCTGTTCAAACATGTCATGACCAGGAAGTCTGCCAGGGAATTGTTCGGTCAGTGGACGGTCAGGTGGCACAGAAGCCCTCAGGGGTTGTGTGGGAGGAGTGGAGTCCCAGCATGAGTACAGATGTACATTGCAGTATGTGATAGCACTGATTCCTGCACAGAACCTTATAGAAGAGTTTTTTTAGAATGGTTTTTTTTTTTTCTCTATGACTCTGTATGTGCTAGTGTTCCACCAGTTCAAATCTCATAGTTTCTACTGATCTGCAGCTTACACTTGTCAGGCTAATTAATCATGGGCTAGAGAATACTTGAGGGAGAAACTTTGTTTACCTTGTTTTTGTACGCTTTTCCTGAGAATGGAGTTAGGTCTGCTGCTGGATGCAGGCAGTGGAATTAGATGGACCTTTGCTCTGACCCGAAATGGCTGCATTAGTACAGACTTTCTGATCTCTGAAGAAATTGATCTGGAGTGGGTTGTAGTGTTGGTTGGATCCAAGCTGAAAGCGAGACTCGTGTCTGCCTGTATAGAGTGCTCTCCTAATGGTATACCCTCTTCCCTATCTTTTTTTTCTTTCTCTCTCTCTTTTTTTTTTTCTTTTTTTTTTTTTTTCTTCTTTTTTTCTTTTTCTTCCTGGAATATCTGGCCTGTGTCTGGGAACCCTGGAGAGTTAATGTTTGCAGGAGCTGCTGTACTCTGGCAAAGCCTGGACACAGTGGTGTGAACATGCATCGCAGTGTGTGGGATTTTCATCCAAGACACCTTGGCAAGATCCAGTGCACAGTTCTGCCACACAACAGCCAATTGTAGCATGTTTGATGCATTTGGGGAAGGTTAAACCTTTCTGTGCCCCAGCACCAGTGACCTTCTTTCTGCAGGAATAGGAAATCTGGCACTTCAAAAACTGTGCCACGGGATCTCTGTGCTTGCATTGACTAACTTCTGCCTTTAGGCTGAGTCACTGTGATGATTGCACTAAGGAGAGTCCATAACTGTCGGAAACGTGAAGTTGCACCAGTTCCCAACAACAAACTAGGGATGGAGGTGGGTCACCAGCTGAACACGAGTCAGCAGTGCCACGCTGCTCTTAAATGCAGGGTCACATCAGCAAGCAGATACAGAGCTGAAACCTGCCAATGTCCATCTCCTCTGCTTGGGAAGGCCTTGGCTGAAGTGCTGCCCTACCTTGGCTCAGTGTGGGAGGAACCAGTGGAGAAGGGCAGGAGTGTTTCTATAGTAGGAAATTAATTATATAAACAAATGGATTGGTTTTAGATGGTTTGGTTTTAGATAGTTAAAGTGACATCTTTGTTAGGTTGCAGTGCTTATAAAATCACAAGACCCCTGTTCAAGCGCCTGGAGAGACTCCAGTTTGAACTCGAGTGCAGGGCTTAGGAAATCCTGTGAAGAGGAATTCCAGAACAAAAGGTCTGTGAGTTTTTGTGATAATGTGCAGTGTTTTTTTGTTCTGGTTTAGTTTTTTTTTTTGTCCTTGGGGGGATCTCTGAACACAGAGACTCTCAGAATTTCCTTCCCTTGCTTACAAACTGGGATGGTTTTGGCAGTGAAATTTGGGGGTAATGGCTATTTGCCTGCAATTCAAGGGACTTTGAAGATTTGATTTACAATATTCATAAAGATATAATTATAGGGTATTAAGCTGAAAGAGACTGGGGATGAGAATGGGTCATAAATTCAATGTCAGCAGTGTTGTTCTGCTGTGAAGGAGGTGCACTGGGATGTATAAACAGACCTGTAATGTGCCAAATTTCAGTTATTTCTTCTGCCTGCCTTGATGCTGGGCAAAACCTCAGCTAAACTACCCTAATTCTGGTGATGCTTTTCCAAGGGAGAGCTGACAGGATAGAGTGTCCAGAGATGGACAAGACTGCTGAGGAAAGAATAAGATACCACGATTCAGTGTAGAGAAAAGAAAACTGAGGGGAGATGAAAGCGGCCAAATGTTCAGGAATTGCCCGTTCACCACTCCCAAAGCAGAGGGAAGGAAGTAAACAGCTTAAAGAGGAAAAAAGAAAAAAAAAATTGCAATTAGATGTCTGGAGACATATCTTTCTAGGAAAGACAGTGAAGCACTGAAATAGATCGTGTAGAGAGATGTCCATTGTCGCAGGCTTTTAAGCACAGATTAGGGTAACATCTGTCAGGGATGACAGCAGTTCAGTTGATCACTTGGGGTAGAGGGCTGATGAGATGATCTCTGGAGGTTTCTCCAAGTCTTACCTCCTAGGGCTCTAAGGTTTATTTCTTTATTATCCAGTCATTGTCTCTAGTCTCTAAGGAAGTTTCTTGCTTAAATTAAATCTGTGTAGTTTTACATGCATAGGGTTCTTAAAGAAGAGGAAATTGTTCTGCTTTCTTAATGCTTGACTGCAAACTGTGAATAATTATGACAGCCTTATAAAGAGATCACCACGAGTGGCAATTAACATATATGTTGAAACAAATGGGAATGGTTCAGTTGTACATGCGAAAAAAAAAACCCTATCCAATTCTGACTTAAGTTAAAGTCTAACTATTGTTGATCAAATGCAAGAGGGGAAAGCCAAATCTTTCAAAACATGATGTGTGATAGAAGGTACTAGCTATAGCTCAGTTAGGGTGTGAAGGAAATGGATAAAGGAGTGAAAAAAAGGAGTATAAAAAGATTAGCTCTCTATAAAAGAGCCAATATGATTGCAGAAGCATTAAAATCCCTGCAGGAGATTTACTGAAGACTCTGCCCTGGATTAGAATTTGATATAAAATAACTTAACTGAAGTCATACAATTTCTATGCCATTTGTAGCTGAGTTAATAGCATATGTTCCTGGAGGATTACAGTCAATGATTAAGGAAATTAGGTTTTGTTTGAATTTAATTTAGTTGTATAAAGCTGCTACAATAATTTACAGCTTTGATATTTAATATTTAATAACCCAGATCCTAAAAGAATCCGAGGTATAGCAATGTCATTATATATTGAAATATTATCCCCATAAGTCATTTATATTTGCTAGTTGAGAAGAATGTTCATCAACTAGATGGGCTAAACAGGAGCTACTTGATAAAAAACCAATGCAGTTTTACAGGTAGTGGTAGTGAAATTTTTCTGTATCTGTTATCCAGTAAATCATAATTCACTTAGAGAACTTTTCAATCTCAGTTTCAGTCTTCATAAGAATATACCCCTGATAGTTTTCTTTCATCTAATTTCCTAGCTTTTGGCTTTATGAACATTACAAATCCTGTCTATTCTTTCTTGTAAGCCTGCTTCTGCTGCTCCCTCCTTTCATTTAAAAAAAGAAGAATTAAAATGCTCAGTCTCCAATTCAGCAGGGTACCCTGTTTCTGTTCAAAGGAAAGGAGGCATCTAAGAACACCCTCGTCTGAAAATCAAGCCCCCAGTATTTTCAGGCACCTTTCTATTTGCCACTAGGTTTATGAGAACCCCAACCTATTGTCTAAGTCCCCTCCATACTGAGGCCACCAACTGCAGAATCTGGTCTCAAAATACACTTGTGTGAGTTTATAATCCAAAGTGCAAATATGCACCTATGAAGCAAGAGAGCAAAAGGCTTCCAACAGCCAGCCTGCTCTCTTGCATCTCTGTAACCGGGACATAATTGTACTCCATGCTTCCCTTCTCGTGCTTGTAGTCATTTCTCTCCTTCTCTGTACCTTTCCCTAGGAGGAGAGGACCCATCAAGTGGTTGGCTGTTTTGGATAGCTACCACCTGTTGTGGGCCACTGCCTTCCAAGACTCAGATCTGATAAAGGAGAGTGAGTTCAGCACAAACTTCAGCCCATTTCTAGTGCATCGTGAGTCCATGCTTTCAGAAAGGAAAGTGGAAGCACTGCCTGGCACTACAGTTATGCGTGGCCATGGGTCTGCCACAAGCACCCAGGCCCTGGCTGGAGTGTGAGCTGCTGGGAGCTGGCAGAACTCCACTGACATCAAAGCTTCTCCAGCCCCAAAATATGGCAAAGAGGGGTGGTTTTCCCCCTCTGATTAAAGCTGGGGGAAAGCGTATGAGCAGTTTATAGCTCCCTACAGTTATACATCTTTTCTGTTGGTTTTATAGTTCAGAACAAAAAATCCCTCTGGAAGGATCATTTTTTTCTTGAAGAGCTAGAAAGAAAGAAAAGGTTTCAGGTATTTTATTAGGATTTGTAATTCCTCCTTCAGCCTGGGCTCTATTTCTGGGAACATACAGGAGTTCTGCAGCACTGCATATTTCAAAGAAGAATAGAAGCAACCTTGTTCTGCAGGCACTTTTTTAACCATGACTGAAGAGTAAGACCTGAAATTACAAACAGTGAAAAGCTGTAGCATTTGTCCTCACCAAAGAGGAAAACTTTCTAATTGAATTGTCTTTCTAGTCGTTCTCTCTCCTGTTTCCCAATGTAATGATCATGTGATAACCTGACAGGAATAACACTGTTCATGTTTGGGGCACAAATAAATGGAGGTTCCTGGTACAGCTCTTGGCAGTGACAAGGCCAAGCTCCTGTCACAGATGGAACGGTGGGCACACAGGCAGAATATCTCAGGCTTTAGACAATGGTTGTCAACATAAGCTGTGAGCTAAAAGCTTGTGGCACTGTTTTTGTTTACCCTCTGAGTACCTCTGCATAGAGTCTTACAATGAAGTTTTTCCTCCATGGTCTGAATTCACTGGAATTCCTCTGAAAGTGTTTATTATGGCACCGAGCCTAAGCTAATGAGCCTGAAGTCAAGCCAATACAACCTGTGTCTCACTGCAACTTGATTTCCTTGGGCATGGTGTCTTGCTAATTACAATCATATGCTTCTGATAAACTCAAAGTCATAAGTAAGAGGGATGAAAAAATGTTGTATATGAAAAGAAAATCCCCAAAGCAGTAAAGTTTGTACTGGGTACAAGAGAAGTCAGCTCTCACAAAGCCAGGCTGTATCTCATCAGGGGACTCATGGAAGGACACTGGCTTCTTTGCTTACCTTGCCTGATAAAGTGACTTTGTTGGGTTATTTTCTGGGGTTTTTGGGGGTGTTTTTTGTTGGTTTTTTTTTTGTTGTTGTTGTTTGGTTGGTTGGCTTATTTTTTTCCAATGATGTACAGGTTGTGTATAGGCCTTTGCCATCATCACTCAGAACAGTTAAACAATGGAACTTGGCTATGGTGCCAGCCAGCCACTTTCCTCCCTGGTGATATTGGGATCCAGTGATGATCATCTGCATGTATTTTTTTATGTATATTTTTATATATCTATACAGATTTTTGTCAGTCCCCTAACACATGTTCAGAATTTAATGAAGAAAATAGTCATGAAAGCTGTGTGCAAAACTCTGTAATATTTTTACAAGCTAATTAGTTAAGCTGGCTTTTTAATCTCTGCGCTGGAAGGGGCTGAAAGACAGAACTATACCACAAAATACAGATTGGCAGATTGGGAAATTACTTCACAAATGCAGACAAGGGAAGGGGGAGCGTGTAAAGAAAACAACCCTTCCATCCACAAAAAACCCTGCTAATCATATTCATCATCACTGCAGTAGAAATATAATGACATGGGTCTTTGTCTGAGAGCAAGGCTTCCATAAACCTGTCAAGATGCTTAATTATGTTCTGTTGCACTGGACTGCCACAGACCTGCTAAGTAAGAAAAATAAAGTAGTAAGATTAGATACTCCTTTTGAACTGGAATACTGTTCTGACTTTCCTGTCCTCTTGTTATAAGTGAAAACTTCCTAAGGACAAAAATTTCCACATCTTTGTTGGTTGCAAAATACATTCAGTTTTACAAACAAGCTTCTTCCCAAAGGCTGCAGTTTCTGAACAAACCATCTGCTCAATCATTTTCTTTCCTGGCAAAAAGAGAGGCTGAGTGCCAGAATTTTTTTTTCTGTGATGTTTACCCATAAGTTATTAATACCTATCTGACACCCACAGAGATCTTCAAACTTTTACGTTGAGTAAAACAATATTGTTGACTTGCCTGACAATATCCAAAAATGAGTGAGCATTGTTTCTGATCACCCCCACTGTACGGCTCATGATGCCAGTTTGTTTATAAATAATGTCATCTGTTGTCTTCTCTTGAGTGCTTTATCCCATTGACTGTACTTCCCTCATCCTTTATTTGAGACATCTGTCTGTGCTGGTCCTGGTATGCATAATGACTTGAGAGATGTGAATAAAGAGAGCTTATATGGTGTACTAGGCACATCCAAATATCTTCTGGAGTTTAGACTCAGCAATGTCACAGTGTGTTCCTAATGGTCTTTAAACTGCCTTGAAGTCAAATGTCAATTCCGAGTACTGCTGATGGGAAAAGCCAGTTAAGAAAATCAAAAAATCTACCACCCAAAAAACCCAACTAATGATCCCAGCGAAGGGCTACTAATTCTTGTGGATTTGCTGAGTCTGATAAAACAGTGTTTGAAATAACAACATTTTACTTGACAGGAGAATCTTCAGCATCTGGCAAGAAATAATGAGAGGTTTTAGACCAAGTTTTGTAACTAGCTGCTGACTTTTCCCTGTTTACTGTATACTAGTAACAGCATTACAGGGGTCAAATGAGAAGTCAAAAGGAAGGGTCTGTAGTGATAAGTCTGGCATGCGTTTATGGCAGCTTTAGCCTCAGAATCCTTCAGAGAAGTTCAGGAGTATATCAGAGTATTTACTCTGCTAAATAACACTCATGGGACATCATGCTTTTTTTTCTTTTTTTTGGAGTTTTTTGATGGTGGTGATTCAGTTTTGGGTTGTTTTTTTTCAGGAGCAAAAATTAACTATTTTTATCCCACTGGAGTATTTCAGTTATGCCAGCTTCTGTTAAGTTTCTCAGTGGGGTGAGATAGTCCTGTTGCTCTGTGAAAAACCTTGGCTGATTAATATTCTCCAGTATATCTATGTTCTGGAAGTCTGAGTGGGATCTACTCATCTAGTGTTCTCACTTTAACTTTGTAGGAACCAAAATTTATCCAAATGCAGTATATTTGTAGAAATCCTACTAATGGATTCTTTTTGTCAGTAACTGAATTGGAAAACAGAGGCTCTTCTAAAACAGGATTCGTAAGATCCTGTCCGTTCTCTACTTGAAAGTCCCTTTCAGGGTCTCAAAGACAGACAACACAGTTTTAATGTGCTTGTTGGAAGATTTGAGGAGGGAAGGACCTTCTTCACAGAAGGAACTTTTTTATTATTTTGACTGCACCAAGTAAAACCAAAATCTTTTGGAATAAGGCCATTACATTGTAGATCTGTGTGTCAGCCCAAAGAGGGAGCTGCCGTATTCACAAGTGCTACAAAAATGGGCCACAATTAGAGTTACATCAAAAACCCTTGTGTTAGTAATTGTAGTTGTCTGTGTGGTTTGAGTTTTGGGGGTTTGTTTTAGGTATATGAGAGGGGGTCTTTTGGGTGTGTGTTTGTTTGGTGAGAGTAGGAACCAGAGAAAGAGAGGTGAGCAAGGATGATGGGGTCTGATCAAGCTGTCCCAAACTTTTATTGCACAGAGGTAATATAAATCATGGTAAGGTACGTTCGTTTGAAATGCAGTCCAACATGCTCAGAAGCTCATGATCCTGATTTACAGCACTCTGAGCTAAAGACATTTTGCCAATTCTTTCGTCTCCATGGTGAGTCAGGAAATATTTAGTACTTGAGCATATTTTGAAATCTCGGGCTTTTCTAAAAGTTTGTCTAATACTGGCAGGACAGACCTTTGCAAGTCAGAAATCCAGAAGCCTTTATTCTTTGGATTCACAGAATGTGTGGCTCCTGATAATTGTAGGA
The DNA here is from genome assembly GCA_013397115.1 of Edolisoma coerulescens. NCBI lineage: Eukaryota > Metazoa > Chordata > Aves > Passeriformes > Campephagidae > Edolisoma > Edolisoma coerulescens. Next base: position 218,158 of record VWZW01002151.1, read on the forward strand.
AGGAATGTTGCCTTGTGTGACCCTGGATTGCCAGGGCTGTTGTAGGAGTCAGGTAACACTTAGTCAGCAGGGGTAGATGCAGAGGAGTACTGAGCAAAGTGACCCAGTGGTGCTCCAGAACTGGAAATTGCCCTCAGTGTGCCAAACCTGAAGCGCCAGTGTGACAGGAGGGCACATGAACATGCAATTTATAAATTGTGATTTGGCATACTTTGAGGTAATGCAATACATGTGAATCCTGTCCACATTGTGAGATACTGATGGAAGTTGTGGGCTGGGTCCAGTTTCTGCATACACTTTATATATATATATATATATATTTAACTGATTAACTAATCTTTGTCTTGACAGGAATTTTTTTTCTCTTAACAATCTTATACGTGTTTGATGGCAACAGTGAGCTACAAGTCTGTGAGCTGTCATGCACAAGTGAAATGCATAGTTTCCTAATATTCATTTCTGGAATACGAAAAGTTCTACCAGAAAGAGACAGGTTTTTTTATTACTTGTGATTATTTATGAGCATGTTTATTACATTGATATGATGGTAGTATGAGGAGTATCCAGGTATACTCATTTCTGATTCTATTTTTTTGTCATTGTATGTTGATAGCTTTCCTGTGGCACCATTTTCCTCTGCACAGTATGTTTAATGAAACTAATCCAAACTGATCACTCATTCAAAGGACTGAAGGGACTGGGATTTGACTGGAAAACAGGATGCAGACTTGAATAAACATTTTTGTGTGTTGCTATGGACTCCAAGAAGCCAGGGAGAAAGTTGGTATGCCAAATGCAGAAATTAGGTAGTGTTAGCATGTAATGAGAGGTCACTTATGGGTAAATCAGGATAGCCAAAACAGGCACAAGCTGAAAGAGGCATCTGTAAAGGAAGAAGCGAGCCTGGACAATGAGAGCTAGACTTTGAAATCATAGAATGGTTTGAGTCGGAAGGGACCTAAAAGATCACTGGTCACAAGTTCAGCACCATAGGCAGGACACCTTCCACTAGACCAGGCTGCTCAATACCCTGTGCAGCCTGGCCCTGAACACTGCCAGGGATGGGCATCCACAATTTCTCTGGGCAACCTGTACCAGTGCCTCACCACCCTCTCAGGGAGGAATTTCTTCTTAACGTCTAATCTGAATGCACCTCCCTTCAGTTTCAAGTCATTCCCCCTTGTCCTATCACTGCATGCCCTTGTTAAAAAGTCCCTCTCCAGCCTTCCTCGTAAAATGAGTCATCTGCTGTTGCTCCAAGAATCTTCCAGTGTGCTGACTGGACATGCATTCCTGAACTTGTAATAACGGTCAGTTCCTGAGCCTGATGAGGAACCAGAAAGGCAAGATGTGGCTGAGATTTCAGATAAGGCAGAGCTGAAGCTGTGTTGGAGATGTTGAAGGGCAGATTTACAAACACAGCAGGGGCTGAGAGAGGGCAGCATTGTTTGGTATGATGTCAGTAGTGAAGCATGAGTTAATATAGCTGGTAATAAATGTAGCACATTGTGCAGTGTCCTAAAGGGATGTAGTGCATGCTCTGGAGGATGTGGATGAACTGTCCACCCATTCTTGGCAAGCTCCACAGTTTTGAAGTCCTACACACCAAGGTTACGAAACGGAACATTTTAAAAATGAGGCATTTGGGAACTGAAACCAGAGCTGCATTATGCTGTACATAAATATGTTTACAATCAGAGTTGAGTAAAATAGAGTAGAAGGAATTGGTTTCTTATAATCTGGAGTCACTGGCTCTTCCTTTTTTTTTTTTTTTTTTTTGAGGCAGTTACCAAAACAAAATAAAGAAATCATGGCATTACTGATTCAGTGGTAGCAGAGATGTTTTACAAACTCAGCTGGGGCAGGAGGATTGGTGTTTGGTGGTGTTTAAGGGTTTTGTTGGTTGGTTGGTTGTTGTTTGTTAGCAGCTGTGCTGCAGGTTTGTGCAGGCTCTCAAACTCATGCTTTTCCAGCTTCCTTCTCAGAAATATGAATAGCTTTTTTGGAATCAGCTTTTTCAAAAGAAAAGTTCTTTCATTAATGCACCTGACTTCTTCAGTCTGTCACTACCAAAAGTCTGTGAGGGGGGGAGGAGGTTATGTCCACACTTACCATTGATGCCTTTTAGCTCTTAATTTGCAGGATTATTACATTCCAAGAACAGGATTTTCTTTGTTTTAAGAATAAGGGATTTAGTCACTGTTACCCATGTATTGTACACCAATAAAATTTGCAAGAGGAGAAATGTCACAGTAAAACATATTAAATAAGGGACATTTCATGGAATATGGAAAACATCATAAGTCAAAGTAATTAGTCTTGAAAAACTGGCAACTGCTATTGCTATAAATACAGCTGTACCAAAGACGTGAAAAAAAGATGTCTGCATGGAGGTATTTAAAAGTATTTTAGTACTTCTGTCACTACAGTAACTATATACCATCCACAGGTGCAACTGTAAAAAGTTCATGAGTGAGAAAATAAATAAATAAGAAATACCAAATAATACCACACTAAAAAGTGTGCATCTTTCTTTTGCAAGGTATTTATTGTGTAAAGCATTCTTTAAAATACAGAGTCTATGTCTGCGACAAACTTGCAGGGACTTAAATTAGGATTTTGAATGGGTTCATTTCATTTCTTGCATTAGCCTCTAAGAGCAAGCTTTTAGTGGACTTTTGACCTCTCTTGTACTTGCCCGTCAGCAGGTTTGAGCCCTTGCAGCAGGGTGGGCAGAGCTGGCCCCTGGGTGTTGCTCAGGGACCTCTTCTAGACACAACGTCTGTGTGTGCAAAGCTACCAGCACGGGCAAGTCAGCTGTGCTCTAAAGCTTGGGCAGATAAACCACTGCTGTGTTCTGATGTTGGATTAAAAGTGGTTTGATGCATTGCTGTGTCCCTGTCTGAAGCCAATGCAGAAGGAAGCTAAAGGTTGGACTAAAAATATGTTGATGAATCAAAACCCTCTTCTGACTCTTGAGGACATGTCAGTCTGGAAATCCCTGCAAGTGTCTGAAGCAAAAGGAAAAAAGTGTCTGGGGATGGCTTTTCTCCTTGCCATGGATGATGCTGTATCACTCCAGGTCTTCAAGGACAGCCCTGCCAGTCAATGTTACATGTAATGAAGTGATTAGTCACTGTGAAATTACAGGTTGCGCCTGCCTTGCTAAGCCAGAGCCCCGTTTTCAGACACTTCCTTAAATAAAATACTGCTGGCCAAGTTTTAGGTGTTGTAATTGAATCTTCATATTGCAGTCCTAGAAAAGTCCTGGACTTTGAGAGCCACTCTCCAAGCTTAACCAATTCAGCCGGTCTGAGGTGGTCTTGGTGGGCACTGGTGCCAGGCTGTACTTCAAACTAGAGCAAACTCTTTCCATTCCAGTTCTTGTCCAGCTGCTGCCTGCAGAGGACTGGGCTGGGCAGTGCTGTGAAGGTGACACACACTGCTTGTCCATTCCTCCGTGTGACCAAACACGCTGTCCCACCGCCCTGCCATGCCACTGCAGCACGGGACAGTTAGCTGTGTTGGACAATAGATGGGAGAAGGTAAACCAGAGCTGGGAGGCAGGGACCCAGCAAGGACGTTTGTAAATGCCCTTGCAATGAGACACTTTCCAAGGGGAGCTCAGCAGCACCTCGCCATAAAGCCCTGTGAGTCTTGGAAGCTCCGCAGAGCACAGGAGTCTCCTCAGCTCGAGGAGTTCCCAGAGCACATCAAGCCTGTCTTTACTGTGCTGACTTATTACCTAGCACTGAATCGAGTTCAGCTCTTCAGTCCTTCTATTCAGAGACCCATGGCTTAGGCTCAGGCCTGCTAGAAGGCAGCTGACAGCTCTGGGTTTGGCATCTTTCTCTTGAGACCTGGTGGAACATCCTTATGATCAAGAGGTCAGTGCCAGAAAGTAGACTTTCCAAAGGGGGCACTGTAAGACCGTGTTCTAAACTACCCCAAGAGCTAGGGACCTTCAGAGATCTCACACCCTGTTCCATGTGTAAAATACATCTCTTTGGTCTTGGTTCCTCTAAGATAAACGTGTAGCTGTGTGCAGTTTTTTCTTCTAATTTCCTACCAAAACAAAACACTTCACTGCAAATGCTTTCCCCCTTGAGGGACGAGAGTACTAATGGCACATGACAGATGTTAGTCATGGTTGCTTTGTACACTACTGGAAGGCACTTGGGTGCCATGGAGATGTTTATAGCATAAGAAGTTTTAGAATAATGCAACGGGAGCTTATGTTGGTATTTAAAGTTAATCACTGGCTTTCAGGTTTTTAGCCACTAAGTTGACAATTATTTTCAAGCCATGTGAAGGACAGGTCTCAGGCAGAAAAATAATTTATTTTTCTCCCCGATATCAGTGCATTAGTAATAAATGGTTTAAGTTCAAGGGAATTTGAAATCCAGTCCATAAGGGCGAGGTATGAGAAGTGCATGCATGTGAAGGGGGAAGAGAAAATTTAATGAGCTACTCTAAGTGAGTCTCTCATGTTCTTCCCTGGCCCACTTGCAGTGTTGATGAAGATGCTAATGGACCTCTATTGTGCATGTATCTATTTTGATAAACATAATGCACGAGAAAAAAAGCATTAAGTTGAAGTGCTGCTTCTGCAGAAGAGTATTTATTGAGCTGTTCTACAAAAGACAGATCTGGGCTCCCAGCTTAAACACTGGCTTCAGATATTAAATTCTAGATATTGTACACATGGCATGGCCCTTGCCAGGGAGGACCTCAGGGCCTGGGATTTTCACCTGATCTTACATTCATTGGACAGTACCTAGGCTAAGGCAAACACAGGCAAGTACCTTAGCATCCCAAAAGGTTTCCATCCTAGTCACAAGGTTCAGTAATTCTTATGTACAACCAAGTCCATACTGCATCTCTCTTTCCCAAAGCCTCACAAAAGATGATGGCTTAACTACTAGCTAGCAGATTTGGACCGTCACTTTAGTTGAAGACATATAGCACACAGTTTTGCATGCCTCAGCAAGAACATCTGTTTGGCAGCTGCTTCTGGTTTCAAATCAAACCTCCTCAGTTACTAAGAGCTGCAGATGAGAGAAGTTAGCTGTGGCTTGCTTCCAGTTGTGTTTGTGTGATCAACTTACCAATGGGGCAACCAGGAATGTAAAGAGCATTCACCAAGTGTGGCTTTCTAGCTGTCTGATAATCCACAATGTGGATTTCTATAAGAAAACTGAATATATGCAGAAAGAGTTTCCAAGTGTGTTTGAACTGATCACTTGTTTTCAGGTTTTGGGGAGCTAAGACCTCATCCAGTATCATGGAAGAGCCCTGAGTATTTCTGTAGTCCAGGAAACATCAAAGTAGTTATTTAAATGCCTTGTGAAAAATCTGGCTGCTCCACATAGAATAATACAGTGTTTGTTGCTATTTGTATTTGTTCTTTGTAAGAAGAGTTATGTCTGTAAATTGGCATTGAAGAAGAGGACTTGTTGCAGGATATATTTTGATTTTACTCTGTTACCACATCTGCAAGGGCTTGCCACATGATCCAGGGGTTTCCTGGATCTTGGCATACACCACAGTTTGCTTGAAAAGCACAGTATGAAATGGTCTGTGGAATGAAGGGGGAGCGGAGATTTTTTTAGAAGAACAAGAGTTGATATAGCTGATTTGCCCACAGAACAGCTGGATAACAAATTCCATTGTTCAGTTCTTTGGCTGTTGTAAGCACGTGCTTGTTTGTCTGGTTGTTTGCTAACTCTTGTTCATCCTGAGCTTGAGCTCAGTTACCTCAGTGAGCCTTCTGGGTGCACAGCTGCAGAAATGGAAACCAGGTACCTGGACGTGGCTTCTCCCACTGATTTTCAGCCTCCGAGAGAAGTACTTGCTGCTAAAAAGAAACTTTAGAAAAAATGGGGGATACAGATATTGGGACTGGGTTTCAAACTACATGAGATTAGGGTAAATGTTTTAATTAAAGGTACTTTAAAACAGTTATCTCTGAAGCCAATTAGCAAGGGCTTTTAATTGGTGGGGGCATATTTTTAAGGGCCTCTTCTTTAATCTTTTATGGTAATCAGGCTCCCACATTTACAATTCAGCAGTGTTCCTCATACAAATAACTAGAAAAAATTCTTAATTAGATTATAGTGACTATAGGAAGAAGTTGTTCTAAAAGTGAAATTACAGACTGTTATGACTAATGCTGTACAAAGTAGCATGAAGTAGCTCAAACCAAATTATCCCTGAGAGTTTGCATTTAGGAGCACCTGCTATTAGTGCACTTGCTAAACTTTTATCAATTAATCATTACTTCCTCGAATAACAAGAACAAAACTGAATGTTGTGAATATTGTAAGAATGATTAATTGCTAGTGGTAAATTCCTGACTAGCTCCATTATTACTTCTACTTTAAAGACTTTCAGAAGCATGTCTATCAATTTTATGAATGCATAAATTATACTAATGTACTCAGTATCAGTTGGACTTTTTTGTCCGACTTGGCTGGTAGCATCTGTTCTCAAATGTAGATAAGTCTGAGACTTTCAGAGCGTGAACTGTGTAACAGAACATTGTTTTTACCTTGGATTTTTTTTTCCTCTTTTCTTTTTCAAAATGGACCCTAAACTCAGATTCCTAAATGCTAGGCGACTAAATCAATGACTCTCTTAATTCTTTTGAGTACTGAGTATGGGCTAATTCCCTCATCTGAGGATACTGACCTTTGACATCTGAAAAGATATTTAGTGTTGTTAACATCATTGCCTGAACTTACCTGTTTGTGGAGCAGCATTGTCCTGCTTCTTCTTCAATACATAAATTAACATATGAGGGAGTATTATGACATTGGAGTGTAACTAAAGTGGATATTTTAGTCTTTTGCTTTTTAAGAAGCCTCAGTTTTCATCAGTCTTAGGCATTCTGAAAAGGTCAGTGAAGTAGAATACTAATTAATGGTTCAATAAATGATGTTGTATGAAGCATTCTTCTTTATATTAACTGGGGGTTGGAGTAGATCTTAAATTTTGCCAATTCAGGAGTGCTTTTAGTCCTGTGTAATCAGAGGCATTGCAGCTTTAACGTGAATGGAAAAAACCTAAATCGGAGAGCACAGTATTACAGCTGTCGAGTGAGACAACAGCAGGTTGCCAAAATGCATGATACTGTGTTACCAGATTCATAAGAAATATACAAAAAATCTGGAAATGATCAAGAGATGCATAAAATAGCTAGAATTGTTTATCTTGGCTGTTCTGAGATGAAGTCACTACATGGATGGAATAATTCTGAAGTGCAGCTTGTGAAAACTGTCAGAAATTAAGATTTCACAAAGCTGGAAAAAAAAAGAGGTTGGAAATCAGCCAGCAGGGGAGGAAAAAATCCAAAAGCTAGATATTTTTGACAAGCCTCAGAGATATAAAGGGAGAAGGTATGGGTGAAAGACTTTTCTCATTCCCAGACCATCTGAGCTGTAAGGAAGAACCACTTTCTAATAACCCTTTAGCTTCCTAGCATAAAATGTACCTGTCAATTAAGTCTATGGGTTTTATTATAGTGCTGTTGAACAAGTAGTGCAGGTAAATATTGCTTAGATTACTTAGTCCCCTATAGTGAAATGGAGACAACAGATGAGCAGCAGAAAACATGTTGCTGTCACTTAACCTAGCACCTGAAATGTTCTGAAGCTTTAATCACATGATAAATGAGATAATAATAGCCTTTGTCCTAAATGTTGCAATCAAGCTGCCAGACACGGTGCTGTGGGAATTCTTCCTGGGAGCTCTTGGTGAGCCAGGCTCGCTGCCTCTCCACAAAGCACCCCTCATTCAGATCACTGGGCTTCCAAGCCCTCCTGAACTCTCCCTTGTGATTCATTCCTACATTTCATGAAGTGACTATTTGAAGGCAAATACGATGCTTATGTGAGGCACTTAGTGCGTTTGATAATATATATGCACAAGTTTCAGTTATTTCATGATACAGTTATAGAAATTATTCTAAATTAAAATATTTTACTGAGAGCTTAGACTTGAGGCATGTGAACGATGGAGGTGCAAAGTGGAGCCCTGTGGGGGACACCTGGCAATCATCAGAACAGAGGTGGACCTGTAACGCAGAAGCACAGTGAGGGAATCACCAGCAATACCCTCAGGAAATGCAGGCATTTCAAAATGCAGCAGTCATTAGATTGATTATTTCTTCTATAATTGATAAACTGGCCAAAAGTAGAGTTTCAGCAAACAGCAATGAAAATGACAAAGCACCTAATGATGAACATGCTCAAAATCGTAAAGATTTTTGTTGTTTCTCTCGCTGCTGTTTTCTTACTTCCCACCTTAAAGGTCAGGTACTTTTGACAGATGAAAATTTTCTCTTCCTATACCTTATCAAGCATAAGACAAACTGAATTTTTGTTTTTTAAATGAGCCATTTGTATAAGGTGGCTGTGTGCCTGCCCTCTTCTTTTCAGTGGCCTCAGGCTCTGTATACTTGTTTTCTGCCTTCCTCTCCCTGTATGGACCTCACTCTTTCTCTGCCCAGCTTTCACAGATGAAGCTGGTAATGTATGACACAGTCCTGAAGCCTAAGAGCAATCCCCTTGTTTCCTTCAATACACCCTGGATCCCACTCATATTTGCACAATGGTGCTTTGGTCATGACTGGTGACTATCACCTTAATTCTTATTCACCTGAAGCTGCTACCACACTATAATAAAAGAAATGGGTGCTACTGGCTCTGCTCAAAAGAAGAAAACAAACCCTAAATCCTTGGCACAGGTGCTGAGCATAGCAGCACTGATTTTAAAGAAGCTGCAGTGATTGACATGAGTGGAGTATGTAACCACAGAAGGATATATAGGTCACCAGGGAACTGACGTTTCAAACACTCCTGCTAGGCATCCCCTTTGGCACTTGGGTTGGCCTAGTTGGGAGCAAATAATGAGGAAAACCAGTGACTCAAGTGACCACTGTGAAGCACTTCTCTCTCTCTGCTTCTCTATATTCACACAAATCATCAAATATTTAGTTTTAGCCTGTTCAATCCTTTCTCTTTTAAACATAAGGCAGGAGGTGTCACAGGAGTAGATGTCTCTCATGAGAGTTTCTGCATTTCCCCATTTGGACTTGGTTGAAAGTTCTGCTACAAATCCTGTTCTTGCAACACTGCCACTAGACACTTAACCAAACAAATAAGTGTCTTAAATATTTCCCCAACAATTTATAATACAAGTTCACTTTATTTTAGTTTTTAGACCAAAGAATGCAGCTGCTCTCACTTTATTAAGCTAATTCCCCACATTTTGACTATTATAGGCTTTGCTTTTTAAACTGTTCTGCCATGTGGCTGCATTTGAGTTATGTCCATAGCTCATTTGGAAAATTGTAAATAAGAACTGGCCCCAAAATGCAGTACTAGAATGTGAGCTGCACTTTCCTTTGTGTGTATGTGAGTGTGTGTGATTCATATGCAGGGGAAAAATCACCAAAAATGTTGGTGGGCACATACCCAAAAACCAAGTTTATGCGCCAGTGCTTTTCTTGTTCAGTTCTGTTTCTACTGATCTTGCAGCAAGCGGGTGAGTGAGGTCTTGTGCTCCCCCAGCAGACCGAGGGTTCCCCTCTCCTGATGCTGCACCAGCACCTCCATTTCAAGCCCTGATAGGAATGTAACTGGAATCAGGGGTAGTTATGGTCCTCAGCTAGCTGGCTGTGCGTTCAGATCAGAGCCAGTTGGCGGAGGTCAGAACAGCCCCATCTGTGTGCTAGACTGCTCCAACCCAATCTGCTGAGGAGCATGGATCCAAACCAGCAAGGACCAAGAGCAAACTCTTCTGCTTACTCAGTATCAAGGAAAAATTGTTGTACATCACTGATTAGTGGAGAATGTTCCTAATATATGTGTGTGTATATATATATATATGCATATGTCTGTTAAGATTTTGTAAATCTAACCTTTGGAATTCTTTCAAAAATTGCAGTGCTATTTGGATCAGGTTTAGATTTATACAAGCAAGTCTGTCTAGTTTTTTATTGTTCTGTACCAAATAACTGTTAGCTCATTTTGCCTAAATTTAATGGCATCATAGAAGTTGGACATTATCAAGTTTCTATGTGTTTTGCCAACAGGAGAAAAGCTGTCACATCACTGGATAGATATCATGGAAAGTCACAGAAAAGTAGAATTGACAACCAAAGTTTGCACATACCATCCCGGATATTGAAGCCAATCAATTGCAACACACCAAACCTTAAAGAAATTAGTCTGTCACCCTGCTAGTTTTCCATGGGGCTGAATGAATTAGTTTCACAATACTCCCCTTTCTGATCTTTTTTCTGTGATAATTTAAGTGTCAAAAAGTTGTTTTTTTACAGAAGGTCTCTTGGAGATTGTCTGTTGCTCAGTTTCACTTTGTCTAAATTTGTGGGAATTTGAAGGGGTCTTTGAAATACTGTTGTAGTCACTTAGGGCACATTTCAAAGCCTTCTGTGACACTGCAGAGACTGAAGTACGTGACTCACTGAGTAAATGTGGCTCATGCTAACTGTCTGGGGACCTTTGTTCTAGTAATATATTGAGTTTCCTGCTCTGAGATCCGTTTAGTCAATAAAAGTCTGGTCTCTTTGAATGTAGGAAATAACTGAAACCCAAAACTGAATATCATTATAACGGACATCTTAGGAACCCCACAGAACAAATGAAATTAGGTTATGGGCACAGGCCTTGTTAGAGGTGACTGACTCTATTCTCTTCCTGAAAAAGTTGTTTTAGTTACACACATGCAGTGCTAAGTAATTGCCTTGCATCATTAATCCATTTTTCAGTACAAATGGGTCTCATTAAAATTGGCTGGTGAGAGTCAATATGGCCAACTCTTCTAGAGAAATACATTGCTGTGTGCAAACAGGCGGCCTCAGAGCTGCCTCTGCTGGCTGGCAAGGCAGAAATTGCAGGTGCTCTGTTGCAGCAGTAAGGATCACAGTGCATACCATGCAACAATATATCATCACTCCTTACAGCAACATGGTGAGGCTTGCTGATACTGCCAGACCTCTGAAAATACCCTGGAAATGGTTAAATTCACAAGGACAAACTTTATCCACTGTACCCTGCAAGTCATAAACAGCAAGAATGCTGTAATTTCTCAGGTGAGAGAGGTAAACTGTGGTGAGTGTCGGCATGATTTATAGATCTTGATTTGTGTAGGCAAAGGGCAGCGTGTCTTTGTGTCATATATAGGTTGTGCATATCTGCAGAGACAATCAGTGTTTGACTTTACCCTGTATTCCTGAGAAACTCCGTGCTCAGTGCTGTTTGCCTTTAGCAAACATTCTTCACTGTTTTGCATTAAGTATTTTCAGTGATTGATGGTTTTCTTGTTCAAGGATTGATAAATGGGAATCTGCTTTTCATCTTGGCCTAAAGGGACCTTTGATGGAGTGGAGCTTTTGGGGCTGTTTTCTCTATAAGCTTTGAAAAGAAACTGAAAGGTTGATGTTGAGTCGCTGGGGAATGCGATTTATAACGTGCGGCTTGGTCTGTCACTCATTATGCAGCGTAATCAACTAAGTGACCAGTTCAGATGGGAATAAAATCACTGTCAGTTTTCTCAGAGAGCATCAGTGGATGAATATCCTTTGGCAGATTCCTAGCCAAACTCCAATCTGAGAAACAAACTATGCTGTCTTTATGAGAGAAGAGCAAAATCATGGACTGGTAGAGAAACAGGGAAAAAAAGAGCAGTGCAGAGGGGGCATCTGTGTGCAGAACAGAGCAACTGTTTTGCCAGGTCTTCAGTGATAGCAGGTTTTGAAGTGCTCACTAAGAACAATGGTTTGAACTGTAGAAAAACATAGCTGCAAAGTTAGATATGTGTGAGATCTATGAGTCAAACCAGCAGGGACTGTCCCAAAAAACCCCATGAAATATGCAGACCTTGGAACATCTGAATATGGTTTGGAAACAGTGTTCAACATAAGAGGAAACACTCAACTAAATAGCTATTATGGCTTAACATATAAATGCTTATTTACACCAATATATCCAGGAATTTATAGCAATGAAAGTGTTAAGTGAAAGTGAACAGAATTTAAAGGAAACAAAAAGAGCATTTAGTGAAGGGGATTTAAAAGGGGTGAAAAATCCATTATGAAGTTACCAGGATAAAAATCAAAACTTTCTGATGATCATGTAGCTTTTGCCTCATAAAAATGTAAATGAGCAATATTTATTGCTAAGCCAATTTAAAGACTCAGCTAAACATTAAGTACACTGCTACACTAACAAAATAAAGTTGGCCATGTCACCAACAGAGAACAACTGTAATTCTTCAAGCTTAGGGTGGCAGCTTTGCCTAATACCTGTAACTTCTTCCTTTTGCTCTGGTGGATTCTGCTTTCCCTGGTGGCCTAAGAAATTTTATGTCTCCTCTTGTGAATCAGAAGAGAAAAAAGCAAGCAGAGAGGTGAAATAGTTGGTTACACACATGAAACAAACAGTAAATGATGTCGCTGCTGGGGCAGTAGCAAAGTCAGAATATAATGGAAGGTTCAGTTTTAATATCATGAAAATGAGATAAAGCATAAACAACAGGGCCTGAAATGAAAACATCTTGAAAGGGAGGTAGGCAGGGGTGGAGAGAGAGGGGAAGTGCCTGACGGGTGGTTGTGTGTGGGAATAGTGAATTAGAGTGAATAGTGAATCAGAGCAGCTGAACCAGAAAACATCATATACACGTGTTTCCCTTCCCAAATGAAGGGACACCTTTTCAGGTACTGTTTGAATGGCTGTGATTAAAGAAGGTTTTCAGGTTAAATGCAAGTACTCCAGTTTGTTTTATATAATGTTGGATATGGATTTGTAGAGGGTATCTTGCCATCTACTAGATCGCAAACTTGTTTACTGTGGAAGGAAACAGCATCTGTTGAACCCTTTTAAGTTGTTAAATAAATGTCACAAGGTAAACAAAATTTAAAGAAAAAAGTACTGATAGGAGTTATAGAAGAAATTATATACAATAGGCATCTCAAAAGATGTTTTTGTTTTGTATAGCAGTGGTATTTGAATTTCTCAAAAAGCAGTTTGTTTAAAGTATCAGATCCAAAAAACCTTTGGTGTGGAATGTTAAAAATGCATTAAATTTTTTAAGTTTCACAGTGAATTTTCATTTGTGGGCCCGAGGTTATTTAGATATTTACTTGACGTGAAACTAAGTGATGAACTGCTTTTCATTGCAAGGAGCCAACATTGTGATCAAGGAAAGGAAAACCACATCTGCATTAGAACTAAGTAGTAGCTGCTGTTATTGACTCTTTAAATCCAACCCAAACAAACAAAAATATTTCAGCTATTATGTCTTAATGCAACAGGGGAGCACGTTATATCTGCTATTGTTGGCAAGCTGTGAAATAACATTAATAAATCAATTTACATTAATTTAGGCAAAATATTTCCAATAGATGCTTTTAAAGATAATTTCATTCCAATCTGCTTCTTTATCCTCTATAGCAAGTTTTGCTAAGATGTTTTAATGTTGGGGTGTGAAGGCAGACTTTGCTAAAACCAGCATTGCTAAGGACAAGCTTTCATGCATGGACTCCACATACATTGATTATTGTCAGAAATAAGTTTAATACTCCAGAAATCAGGGCAGCTGTATAAAATGAAACTGGGAGGTGCCACCCAACCCTTAAGGCTGTGAAGAGAACCAAAATAGTAATACACGTGTGAAACACTCAGTTGGATTCTCTGTGGGTTCATCGCAAGAACGGCCAATTTTTTTTTTGCGCTTTGAGATCTCTTTGTTCCCACATGGGCAGCAGAGGGCTGGACACACTGAGCTGCCTTTGCACATCCCAGCACCTGACCCAGTAACCTGGTATTTCTTCTCCCTCCCCTGACAAGGTGCTGACTTCTTCCCCACACAGTGTGATAGCTTTTTTGGGGCTTTTCTTGTGAGGTTTGCTTTCTTTTGCTGTTGTCCTACCAACAGTTCAAGTCTGACAGAAGTTTCCATATTAGGTTATTGGCCATTCCTGATTTGACCCAGTACATTCCAATATTTCAACTGAACTGTGACCTGTATCTTCCCATGTGCAGGCTGCTCATCAAGACTCAAACAGGATGAATGTGGGTTACCTAGTACGCTACCATCCCAATTTTTTCTGGAGAGTGAAATTTTACTATATATAACACAGAAAAGAGGAATGGAAGTCCTGTTTCAGGAATTTCTTTTTGCTGCCTTTTTCTTTTTTTCACCCTAGCCTTTACGAATTTCCAGAGAAAAGAAGTTAAAATGACCGAACTGAATCTCTTTAAACCTTTAATTAAAGTATTGGAATGAAAACAGGGAACTTTAAAACTCAGAAGTCTTATCTGCAGGAAGCAGCTAATATCATCTACTCTTTAAAAAATTATTCATATCAAACTATTGGAGCAAATTTTCTTTGGGAAAGGAATTAAAACAAAGTAATAGCGTGGGGCCAAACGCACTCCTTTACATAGCTCTATTTTACAGAGAGGCAGAGCAGGTGCAAAGCAGCTGAATGATTATGGAAGATAAGAGCAGCAGTGGCTCAGATCTGTGACCTGCCATTTCATCTCAAGATCCAGCAAAAGCCTCTTCTTGCTCCCTCACCTTTGATTTTTTTTTTTTAGCAGGAACTAGGGAGCAGAGCTAGGGGTAAGCTCATTTCTCTGGCAGCCTTTAATTGCACAAGCAGCGGATTCTGCTTCCTCCAGACTCTGTGGGCTATTGGAGTCCTCTGCATTGCAGGGGACACGAGGCGAAATGGGGGCTACTGGAGGAGGCCGGGCAGAGCACTCTGGACAGTGAAACAAGCTGAGAGATACCAAGTCCTGCCAAATGCACAGGGGAAAACTGGGGCTGTGTGTGTGCAGGAGGAGAACGTAGGCCAGAGTTACTGATTGTTGCCTCAAGATCTTCAGTAATGGATAAGACAGCTCATGGAAAGGTGATATTTAAGTAAATACCCCAATACTTTTGGTTCAGTGCAGTCTGTATTTGGGTAGGGAGCACCATGCTGAACTAGTTATCCTAAGCTTGTGTTTCACACGCTGCAGCTTAAGCAGACCAGCAAATAGCTCGGTAATGCCACATGAAATATCTTGGCATATATCTGACAGCTCATGGGGAGAATATCCTGGAAAATTGATCACCTGACTCCGTTACTCAAAACTAAAATGGAATTGGTGTAGAGAGGTAAACATTGGTGAGGGTGTTTGAATGCTTCAGGAAGTGAAATCCTCTGCATATATGGCAATATTTATTTTACATTTTGTGTGCTTCAATAGGAAATGAGCTCATATTTATCTTTGCTCTATAGCAAGATGAATTAAGCTCCAGAGCAAGTACAGCATCATTCTCCAATGGTTTTCAACCTAAAAAGCTGTATCCCTCTTGCCTTGCCTTACATTTATGCTCCTGCACAGGATGGAGAGGGCAAGAGCCCTTTGAGATGCATTTTCTGCTTGCAGGTGTACTTGCTGCAGTATTGTTGAGGGGGGAAAGGGGAAGTAAGAGTAAGTTATTTCTGCACTTAACTGGAATAACCTTGACCTCCTGAGTCTCCTCAGATGTTTGGCCATTAGGACTTTTCTGGCTGCATCTTCCATATCATCAGAAATAAAAGTATGTAATATATCACTCAGATATTGGGTAAACTTGTGACAATTCTGGACATCTTCTGAATACATGAACAAAATTCATGTTAGGTCTCACTAATCAATCCAAATAACACAATAATACATAAAGAGAAAAAAAAATCCCCCAACTTTTGTAACTTATTTTCTTCCTTTCCACCTTAGGATCTTCTTTCTGCATTAGAAATTAATATAATCTGTCTTGATCTGGTCCTGCTTAAGTGAACTGCAAATTGCAAGGTGGAACGGAATATAAGACTTGCTCCACTTCTTGTCTTGAACTCGTTTATATCCTGCACTTTATTCCTCATTCATATGACCACAGTGCCCATGACTTGTAATCTTTTCCCCAACAAAACACAGTTATCCTGTAGAGCAAAATGTGCTGGAGGAAAGTTTGCAAGTTCAGACCTTGTAAGGGAAAGAAAACAGTGAAATGAGAAATGTTTCTAGTGATAATTGAGTAATACATATTTGTCATATGTTAGAGTGACTTTTTTTTTTCCTCCTAACTGTAACACTCAAAAACATGATAGCAGAGAAATAATCTTATCCTGCTTCTTTATTCCTAGCTCCGTAGTTGTTTGGGTTCCACAGTTTAAAAACTACTTTCTCACAGAAAGCCCTTATCTAACATATGGCATTGTCTCTGCAGTGACTGAATGCCTCATGAGCATAGAGTGACTTTATTTTCACAATAGCAGCACCCTGGGCTGAGAAATTCTCAACCCTGCTAATTGGGTGGGGTAGAGGGGGAGAGAGAGGAAATGAAGTGCCTTGCTTATTTTTCTCAGCTAACTGCTGCTGAGAAGGCTGTCTTTCCTTCCATTGTCTGTAAAGGGGCTGTGATTTTCATGGATGGTGGCAGGATCTTTCTTCTCTCTGAATGGTGGGGGAAGCTGTGACAGGGCATTGGTGATGTGGGACACAAAGCCACCAGCACATCATCATTACTTTCAGAAGTGAATATTGAGCCTGGTGATGGTATGGGCAAATGGGGCTGTAAGATATCTGGCTTTTGAGGCTCAGAATGAAATGGGAACATTGCAGTTTAACTAAATTTAGTGTTACAATCAAGTAGTGCACAGGAGCTATGGCAAAAGAGATGAAGCTCATACCCTGTCTTCCCAGCAGCACCTGCTGACCAGTATTTTTCTCCTAACATTTTTTTTCTTCTACCCATTGTATTAAAAACATACCTTAGTTAGACTCTACATCAGAAACCTGCCCTGGTGGTTCAGTAACCGCTGTCACCAGCACAAGAGAATGCATCACCTCATCCTGGCCGTGTGGAAGTGTGCAGAGCTGAGGTGCACGTCCCACTCACCTTTGGCCAAAATGCTGATGTGGGTGTTGCACCCAAGGACACTTGTGCAGAGATGAAACAGCCCCAGTGGAATGTGTTCTGCATGCTCTTGAAATTGCTACTGTGAGCTCCTTTTACCTTCCAGAGCAAAGAATCGGCCAGCAGCCTTCCTGTTGCCATTTTAAACAATCTGCTGTGAGAGGTGGCTCGCCAGCTGCTTGAGGCCTGCAGCCTAGGAGTATTTGACTGCATAGCCAGTGTTTTTATACAGTGTCTTTTCTGCATAAAAATGTGAATGCTCAGCACCAAATAGCTGTAATTAAGCACTTTGTTTTTTTCCTGAAAGCCCTAAGTATATTAATACGTATCCAAAATGTATTATAAGCAGGGTATACATTTGTTTCTGTTATGCTAACAACCAATACTTCATTTCTTTAGGCCTCTCTTTCTCTTCAACTTTTCTTTCCTCTTCATAGCAGTTCTGAAGCATAATGCAACTGTTTGCCAACCTGTCCGTAACCATGGTTTTAGTTTTTTGTTTCCTTTGCTAATGAAAAGAAAAATCAAATCAATTTTATCAAGCTACTGGTAAAGTACAGAGAGCATTTACTGTAATTAGGACACTGCATTACAGAAGGGATCTAAAGAATCCTGTTAAATGTCATTGCTCTTAGCAAAGAAACTACAGAAGCGGAAATGGAATTTTGAAAAGGAGAGTTGAGTAATATGCTTAGCTGTTCAGTCATGTTGACTGATGTACTCATGAGCTGTGTTTTAATTTAACAAGTTGGATTTTCTTTCTGCAGTAAAAGATTAGGAGAAGTCTTTGCTCTAAACCAGGTAATCCCACACTTGCCTGCTCTTTGTTTAGCAGCTGGTATGCCACCCTCCATTCATTCTGGCAGTTGGCACAATGCAGGTAATGATGAGGTATGTGATGACAAACACTTTCATTGTCTCATTTCCAACTGATTTCACATGCCAGATTGTTCAACCACTACAGAGTAAACCCAGTGCTGATTAGAGTCTAATTTTTGATTCCTTTCAAGTTTATTTTTAAGGAATATAAATTTCCTTCAGAATATGTCTGGTCCTTCAGTCTTACCTGTATGGATATAGCCTGTATCATTAATTCATTGGAAGTAGGTGCTTATCCTCTTGCCACTGTTGATTGGATTTGCAAGATTGGAACCTTAATAAGAACCTCTGTATTCTGCAGTGAGGAAACATTGTATGGTGAAGATCTGCTCATATGTAGCACTATTTGGGAATTAATCTTGCAATCAAATTGAATGCAGGATTAGCTCTGAAACCCCTTTCACATATCTGACACACACTAACCTGCGTGTCTAGGAGGCAGGCAGCTGCTTCGGGGAAGTGGAGTCATCGTTCAGTTGCTATGAGCTGGTAAATACACAGTGGTAAAGGCTTGGCCCTGGCTCTTCCTCTCCTTGATTCAGAACTGGTGAGAGCAAACCTGGCACTAGAGACAGAAGTCCACAGTTAATGGACTCATTCAGACAAGTTTTTTTCTGCTTACTCGTTCACCATGCCTGTTCTAGGCCTACTTGAGTTCCTCACACCTTGGCTGCATGTGTGAAACCCCTCATTCTACAGAGAGGAATTTAACCTTCTGTTCTTACTTCCCTCCATGAGCAAGATTGTATCCTCTCGTTAGCACAACTGTGTGGTCACAGAGCCCCTGAGCAATGCACAATGTGGAGGTGCTGATTTGGTGTTAAGTATGTTAATTTTTTCATCCTTATAGAAACATTTCCTTAGATGGTGAACTGTCTGAATTTTATAACATCAATCAGATGCTGGCTGGGTTGTGAAGGAACTTATCCCCATAGACACAGAGTATAATACTGAATATATCAACTCTGTATCTCCTCGATATGTGCAGAAATTTGAAAGAAAAGGATCAAGCAGTACTTTAAAGTTCAGATCCTGAAATCGATGAATTTTCATCTGCCTCCATCTGCCCTCCCCCACCTGCTACTTAATGATCTCTAAATATCTTTAGACAGAGAAATGCATTGTAGTATTTTGGACTGACCTGGTTTGAGGATAAAGTACACTGCAGAAGAAACAGGAAAAGAAAGTGAAAAGAACACAAAGGCAAACATTCAGGGGTGATCAAATGTGCCATATTTGTAGACAGGATGTCAGGGTGAAATAGATTATGAAAGCATGAAGATCTGGCAATTGAAAGGAAAATAAAATGTGTTCTTGGTAGTTAAACATTGAAACTTTTTTGAAAAGGGGCTGGGGTTGTAATGAAAACAACATCTGGCTGTGATTGCTAAAACTTGATTGCAAAACGAAAAACTGAATGATGTTATCTCACACTGACATTAAAAAAAACTTGAAAAAATGGACATTAAAAAGGAAAGTTAGACAGATGTAGCAAAGCAACAGCTGTTGGAGATGGACAAGCTTTCTCTGGGGACCCATTGCCAAGGAAATATAAGAGCCTTATTCAGATTGCCTGCTGCTACAAATCAGCATTAGCTCCACTGAAGTCAAACTTCTTGTGCTGGTGCAAAACTGGCATAAGATCAGAAAAAGGTATGGAAAGCAAAGCAAAGTAAAAGAATATGGCAAAGTTTTATCAGGAATCTAATTGGTTTGGCATTTTTGTCCACAGGTACCTGACTTTGTGACTACATTTTTATTTTTTGATTGATGAACATACTCAAATATTGGCAGCATGATCATATTCCACCAGGTGGATCACTCAGAGGACTATTCTAGACACAGAAAAAGGAGAAAAGGGCAGGCAGAGGTTCATCCTCCTGTATAGCATCTCAGTGAGAGGAAACCAGTGCTTACCTATTCTCGGGGATACTTAGGGGATAAGATGAGGGTAGAAGGAAGATGACTTGAGCCTGCTGTGCTCCTCATCTTGTCGAAGGTCCTCAGTAATTGTTTCCAGTGATGGAGGATGGGTGTTTCCCAAACCAGGATTGCCTGGCTCTGAGACATACCCAAATCCCGAGCTCTGGAGCTCTCTCCGGGCTGTGCAGCCCAGCAGGCTCACGCGCCCAGGCTGGAGGTGCCCCGGCTCAGGGCAGAGCCGCCAGGCAGTGCGGGTGAGCTGCTCGGGCCGTCACCCTCCCGCTGCGGCGGCGGGGACAGAGCCGGCGCTGCGGCCGCTTTGCTCAGTGCCCCCAGCGTGAGGGGCTCCCCGCGTGCGTGAGCTTCATCCCAGCTGTGCTGAAGTAAACAAACAAGTAAATTAAGCCTGCAAACAAGAAAACGTGCTTCCCAGCCAGCCTTTCTTATTCCATTTTTCTAAACAATTCTTTTGGTTTATAGGGAGGTTTTATTTTTCACTCTAAACTGTGACTGTATGTTAAGGGCGAGCAGTTTCTTCACACCTTTAACTTGCTGTAAAGAGTCCGGGTGGGGGTTGCTGTGTTCTGGTGAATAATCCCTTATCCTCTACATCACAGACAAATGCTGGCTGCAAGACAAAGAACTGGAAGGGAGTGTGAGCAGATTTATAAAGTTGTGGTAGGGGAAGGGGGATATGACAGAATTAGGAAGGGACAAAGTATTGGAAAATCAGAATAGATTTCCAAAATAATTTTTTAACAGGCTGTTGTTAGTGACAATGTTTTAACACAGTGTTTTGTTTCTAGGTGAAACGAAAAAGAATATGCTCATAGCCCTCTGATGCAGTTCAGAGAAAGGGAGCAGGGATGGAAATGGTTGGGAGAAGGTTGATATTTAGAGGAGAATTTGCATGGTCTGCTTTACACAGGAATCTCACGTTGGTAAAGCTGAAATCAGGACACGTGCACACACGTGCCAATTCAGAACAATTTACTGTGTCTTCTCTCCTGGGTGCTGGAAAGCCGTAAGGAGCCCAGGGAGAGCAGCCCTCCAGCACGAGCACAGAAACGCAGCTGCCCCAAGCAGTGACAGTTCCCTATTAGCGCTGCCCCACAGGCGTGGCGTAGAAGCACAGAATATAATTCCATTCCATTTTATCTGCTCTCAGAGAGCACACAAGATTAAATAAGTCTCACCACTGCTAACTACTGGCTAACAGTAGAAAGGATGAATGTTCTGCCTCCCTCTCTCATCAGGCAGTTAACTGCACGCATCCTTTGCCAACCACATGTACTTTGTGCTTCAGCAAATTTCTTTTAGCTGACAGGAATAGGAGTAATGTGGCTCATCAATTGGGCTTTTATCCTGTTTCATCAAACTTCTTAAGCTTTCTTTCCCCTGGCTTTCTGATTTGTTTCTGAATCTTCTATCTCTTCCTTTCAGACCTCCTCCAAAGAGTGTGTTGTACAGTGGTTTTCTTCTGCAGAAACCAGATTTATGGGATTTACAGCACAGGGGGATCTGCTTTGCAGTGACTGTTAGCCCTTGGGTATCGACAGATGCTTTCTATGCGAAGGAAAAAGAAAATCTATTCACATTTGTATTGTGTGTTATTGTTCAAAGTCTGGTATTGAGATCAAGGGGGTCACCCAACTGAAAGCCATCCCATAGTAGTGCTTTCTTGCTGTACAGCAGAATAGTTTCCAAACAGATTACTGGCCCTGGCAAGAAATAGCAAAAGTGTATTCCAACCCTTAATAGAAGAACCTTTTTCAGGAAACTAGTATCATCCAAGTAGTTCTGAGGATTTAGGTGGTAAGGCAATAGCACAAAATTCATGTCCTCCCAGTTAGGATTCATTTCTGCTAATTGATTTTATATCTTTTGTGGTTTTGTGGTATCAATGTTTTGTGGTATCAGAAGGCCTGGTACCTGGTTAGTTGGTTGTTTCATTCTGTCTGTAAATCTGCCATTCCTGCTTTTCTGAACTCAGGGGTTTTTGTTTTAATGTATACCACCTTTACAGAAATGTGCTGTAATGGTTCTTTCCAGGGTAGGGTACACATGTGGGAATCTGTCTGCTGGACATCTCAGTACGTATCCCAGTGGCCAGGTGTAGGTGTGTGCTGTCCCCACACCAATGCTTAGGCAAATGCCAGTCTGGAAGTCCCAGCCAGCTCTCCTCTCCATGGCCCTGACACCAAGCCGGAGTGACTGCTGGAGTGGCTGGCATCCAGCTGGTTCTGTGTGCATCCAGGACTGCCTTGCTCTGTAGACGTGGCTCTACATGACCTCACATTTACACTGTGATGCAAATAAGCCATTTTGATGGCAAATATTATTCATACAATGATATTTCAAGTCTCTGTATTATTTCTGACATTGCACCTTACCTCATAATTTTTTTTGCTTTTACAGAAAACTCCTTTTCTCTTTAACCATATATCAAAGGTACCCATTCTCAATGAATTTGCATTCATGGCTCACTTGGCTTCCATAGGAATATAAAAAAAGGGTGTCTGGTCTTGAAGCAGTTTCAATATTTGGTTGCAGTTCCAGTTTATTACAGCTGGTGTCAGCCATAAATCCTCTCAGACTTCCATCCTTAAGTGGAAAGCTCATCAAATCACTGTTTTCCATTTGCTATGTTTAGTGTTTGCATTTAAAATAGTTTAGCACGTTGTTAGTAGGTTTTAAGCAAAAAGTTCAGCTTCATTTCATCAGACTCAAAACATGGAGATGAGTCTTGCCAGACCTATAGTACATTGTCACCTATTGTTTAGAAATAGTTTATCACTTCTTGTGTTCTGTGCCACGTACTTGAAGTCTCGTCCCTTCCCGAAAGTCAAAGATTTCCTGTCTGCTGCAGTCATAGGGACTTTTTTTATATGAGGGTAGCGATGGGTATCATGTCAGATTGCATTGGATACTGCAGATTGAAAGGTTATCACTGGGGAACTCACCCATATAATAATCTAATTAATATTTTAAAAAGTTTTTCTTTTTTTTTTTTTTGTGGCAGAGCCTACCCCTTTTATTCCTGAGCAATGTCTAAAATAATGCATCCTCGAGCTGGACTGGAATCTTGCTTATATTTAAACATTAGCTGATAATAATTTTATGCATCATGTAAACCTTTACATAATGAAGTGCTTTGGCATTCATCTCATGCAGTAATATTTGCTTTTTGATGACAAGCTAAACTGTCACTGGTGTGCGTAGCATTCCAAATGCCCTCTACCATTACAGCCTGATTTGCTTTGAACTGTGTGGTTGCATTTCAAATTAATAATATAATATTAAAACACTTATTAGAAATAGCAACTTCTGAATGCTTAGCCCTTCCCAGCTGAAATATCTGTGGGTTATGTGTGGGTTTGATCTAAAGAAGTGCTATTTTCCTATTGTCTCTCAAAGGACTTTCGCTTGTGGAATAAAAGGGAGAATTTGACCCTCAGTTTGCAAATCCCCACTCTTCTTTCCTTCTCATATGCAATGTTCTGTGACAAAAGAAATATAATGTTCAACCTTGGTTTGTCTTGTTAACAGCATGTGGTTAGAATATTGTGCTGCCATTTCAGTAACATTTTTACACTTGTCCCCTACTGTCTTGGCTGGTTGCCAGCACGGTGATTTATGCTTTGTTTGCCTCCAGATGTGATTACTGCTTTTCTTTCCTGGATGGGCTCTCTGAAAGAGTTCTTCACACATTAAAACATTGAAGCTCTTAAATCAGGGACTTGCTTAAACTAATTTTCAGTGAAAATGAGCATAAAAATTCCTAAAGGAACAGAAAACACCTGGACGAAATTTTGATTTCAATAAAAATTGAGAAACTAAGTTGTCTTGGCTTTAAAATGATGATGTAAGCTATTAGAGATTCAATATAACCTCATCTTTTTAAGCGCAGCCCTGGGCTATATTTTCTAGTCAAGGGAAACTTTTCTGTGCTGCTTAGTATGTTTAGTGAAAACTCACACTTTTATGGTGGAAAGACAGCTTTGACGGAAGATTTTTATAAGGCTTTGATTTCTTTCTTCTTTCGCTTTAAAAATTACTTTAATGCCTATTTTAATATATGTTGAACTTCAAGGAAGTTAGAATTTTATATTCCTAATCAGTGCTGCATTCAGAGCACTTAACCTTACAAATATATTCTGTTTCAAGTAAGACTCCCTTTCCTCTGCTTCCTGAAGTACCTGCAGAAAACAGTTCATCTAAACGAGTTATGATCATGGATGTTGAAGGTGAGCACAAAAATAATCATGCTTTAGAGACCAAAGCTAAGAATTTTGAATAAAAAAAGTTAGTTTTTATCCTTGGATTTAGCCCCTCCTCCCCACTATACATGCTCTTGAGTTTTTTGGTCTTAAGGGTACATTGCTTCTGACTTCAGTATGAATGATAGACTAGCATAGTTTTCCATAAGATGTCTCAAGAAAATGCATTATTAATTTGGAGTAAATATGAATATTTTTGTAGGAAATGGCTTGGATTCAGACATCTGGAAAATGAAAGCATTATGTATTGACCTACTGTAATTTGCTGTGATGCTGGTAATTTCATATTCATTTGTCTTGGTACCGGTGGAGAGAGTATTGCATTTAAAACCAGAACTGCTTGTCCTGTATTATTTAGAACAGTACTCCAGAACCAGAGAAGAACCACTGCAGCTATACCTAATCAAGCAAGATGCATTCCAGTTCTGCTGCCTTTCAGTACACGGGGTCAACGTGTGTTCATTTGCAAAGACTTCTTCACTTCTGTAGCAGCAGGAAGTAGATCACCTGTGTAACCACATCCAGGTAGTGCAAAACTGCCCCACCAGTGACAGGAATTGGTGCTTTTTGAAGAGTAACTGGGCCAGTTAATCTCTGAAAGTCCCTGGCCCAAGGCAAAAAGGGCTTTTTAAAATTAAATAAATAACTGGAGAAAACCGTGGAATAACAAGGTGCATGTCTAGCTCCCAGTTCTATTTATTAACAGCAGAACTGTGCACTGCTGGTTCTTTAGGATGTGTTTGTGCTCCCTTCAATTACCTGCTGAGAGCCGCTCAGATCCAGCCCGTGTCATTGTTTGTATTGCACAGGAACATGAATCAAGTCTGTCACACTTTTGATGTGGCTGCCAAGTCAACAGCACAGTCATTGTAAGTACTCAGCAAAATCCCCTCCGTGTTTTCTACCAATGCAGACAGAACAATTTTTGCCCCTTTGCTTCTTTCTATCACTCTGTGGAAGATTCCTTTAAAAGTGACATTTATTTGTCAGCTGAAAAAAATTATCTTGTCAGGTGTTGTTCTTAATTATGGATTTTGAGATTTATGAAGTTCACATTTTGTTTTTCATTTCAGGACATATTGTCTCAAAAAGCATAAAGTAAATATTACAGCCAGCATTGCATTTTTGTATTTTCTTACTTTGGCAGTTTCTTTTTAAAATTCCTCTACTTGTAAGGAATCAGATCTAGCAGTAGTCCTTGCAGAAAGCAGAGGTTTGGACAGGTAGATGTGTACTGAATCCCAAAATACAGTTAAATACAAGCTATCCTAATCTCTTTATGGGAGAATATTAAGCTGACATTGTCAGTTTAATTTCATCAAAGGCATAAATGTCCTGTTGCCCCAGGGACTCCAAGAAAAGGTATTTTCAGTTTTGGTCATTATGCCAGGCATAATAGTCTCTGTTCTGAATTGGTGTTATGGGCTTAAAATAGGAAAAGGAGTAGCATGCAGAATGCAGTATATAGAAAAAATCCATGCACTTGAATTTGGGTTGTCTGTAATGGACAAAAGCTCCCAGGCAAAATAAAACTATGGTAAAATTCCAGCCCTGGAAATTAGGTGGTCTTTGTTTCTGTATCTAATACTGTTAATCTGGCAGTTTTCTTTACACCATGGATTTGGTTTTGCACTCCTTAGAGTTCACATCAGTCCTAACTGAATAGTTGGTGCCGATGTCACAGTTTAAGACCAAATGACGGTGCAGAGACTGAATAGATTTGGGTATCAAAGCGCTTCAATCACAGATTTATGTAGTCTGAAATTACACATCTCCCCTGTTCTGTGGAAGAGATGGCACAGTCCAGGAAAGAAATCTATTAGTTAGCTTAATTGTTCCAGCCCTGCCACATGCCCTCCTTTAGCGGTGACCATCCTCTTCCTCACAGGTGATCCTGGAGATTGAAGCCATGATCCCAAACCCTTCTGCAGGGCCGTGTGTCCCCTGGCTGCTCTCCCTGCAGGGCTCCAGGCAGAGAATGCCTGATTTTGGGCTGGCTGGTTCTTGCACTCAGTGCCTGAGAACTGGCTCGCTGCAGCTGTTGCTCACAATCTGCTCCTCTCCAAGGCTCCCCTCTGCAGGTGACTTCTCCACTCTCATAACTAAATTACTCCCTTATGCCATAGGGTTGAGCTGTTACAGCAGGTTGTTTTCCTTAAAACAGGTCTGCAGTGAATTTCTCAAACCTGTTCACAACCATTCTTTAAATGTCAGGTACTAACCTTGGAATTATTGGATTTAGATTCTCACCTGCAGCCCATTTCTCTGATACCTAATAATAACCATCAACAGTTAATTTTCTATCTCCCTTATTACTTTTAAAACAAACAATCAAAAAGCGAACTGCATTTCTGCTGCTGACATTGGCCATAAAGCTCCAGCTGCAGGCTTAGTGCAAAAAAATGAAATAAAAATCAACTGCACCAACAACCACCCCCACATCCCCAGCCCCACTGAAACAGCAATAAGAAGCCCTGCGGCTTTAGAGAATGCGAAGATTTCTCAATTAGATTTGATACAATTTATTTCCAGTAAGTTTCACAGTCATGAGAAAAATTAAAAAGTTGCTCTGTTTAGAGCATAATAAAAAAATGAAATTTAATGGATTCATTTGCATTTTTCTATCAGTTATCCATGATTCATACTTACATCTTGGAATACAATACTTAGATGAGTCATACAGAGAAACAGCCTCTGCATAGGAAATTACACTGTCATTTATAAGTAACATTGCTTTCCCAAGCCAAAACGAAGATGGGCCACAGTAATCACAGATAAATCTCCACTCACTTGGAGCACTTATTTAGAAAACCCACTCCCCTCTGTGTGTGTGAAACCAGAGCCTGACTCAGAGCATATGGAGCACACAGTTCCTAACTCATGTTATCTCTGGGGATCCTGGGAACCTTTCAGGATCACCACTTCAGCTAATGTTTTTTTTGGAACAAGATATGTTAAAGGACACCTTTAACACTTGGGTGTTCCGATTGAGCCTCCCTGCAGGGCTGTTCTTGGAGCCCTGTGTACACCTGGAGTCAGGTATCAGGCATCAACTCCTTGTCTGCTGCATGCGAACTCCTCCCTTAGCACACACTTAGCAAGCCTTGGAAGAGGCTTGGTGAGAACAGCAAGGTCAGGAGCCTGTGCCAGGACAAGGTCCCTCGGGCTGGAGCTGTTGGTGTGACAGCCAGGGGCTGGGCAGTGCTGGCCCCAGGAACTGTGGTTGTTGAGCACCCTGCTGAGGGAGCTGGAACTACTCCTGCTCTCGTAAGACCTTTGATGAAGCACTGTCCCTTGTGCATTAACATGTCCTCTTAAAATTTCTGGAGGCTTGTTCTCTTCTGTATGAGATCATCGTTCAAGACAGAAGGAATGAAGCCCAAAAGCTTCCTAGCTTTTCCAGGATGCTCTTGAATATTCC
This sequence comes from Edolisoma coerulescens, assembly GCA_013397115.1. NCBI lineage: Eukaryota > Metazoa > Chordata > Aves > Passeriformes > Campephagidae > Edolisoma > Edolisoma coerulescens. The sequence goes on from VWZW01002151.1 coordinate 245,635, forward strand.
CAAATGATGGAAACGGGAGAGAGAGAGAAAAAATATCAAACCAACAGCATCTGTTGACTGCCAAATACGTTGTAATTCTCTGGCCTTTTAAATAAATGCTGTTCATATGCTTTGCAAAGTCTGCAAGAGGAGGAACTAAACACATACCAAGATTTGAAGATTTGATTTCTGTGCTCAAGAGGCTGAATATCATTCAGACTGTGGTTTCTGATTTCAAATATGAGTAAACCACAAATTTTCCCAAATCTGGAAACACAAGACTGCACACCTTTAATCACTGGTATATAGTTTACCTGATTAGTATTTTCAGAGCATCAGTAAAACTCACAGAGGGAAAACAGACATGAAAACTAGAGTGTATGCATGGAATATCAGTGCTCATGTTATATATGCATCTGAGATTTGTACTTTATTCAAGTCAGGATCTAATCCAGCTCCCATTAAGTCAGTGGGAATTTTGCCAGTGAAAACAATAGTAACAGGATCTGACCAAAATAATTTAATCCACCCTCTTCAGCTGCTGTGCTCACAGCAAGAATGTTGCCATTAAGAAGTTTATATGGACATAAATATTCACTTTAATTTCCTAGAGTTTGTCTACTTGCTTAAAATTGCATTTGTGATTAAAAAAAGAGCAGCACGGTGTACTATGGCGGCATTTTAATCACTCTAGGTTCAGGAATAAATAGAAAAACATCTTAAATATTTTATACAGATTATATTGCGATTTTGAATTAACAATTCATTTTGGAGTTGTTTATATCTTTTCCTTTCTCTGTTGGTTTCTTTTTCTTCTGTTGGTTCAGGTTTCCAAGCTACTATGTGAGAGTGATTGTGATGGGTTTGGAATTTTTTCTCCTATAATTGCATTCTGGAAAATTGTCACCATGCATGTTGTATCACTGACTGGCATCTTGCCTCATGTTCTGATTTCATTCCAGGAGGAGGAAAAGTTTAGGGGTGTATCATACTAAGTCTACATTTAATGGACTGCTATAAGCTTTTGAAGGATGCAAGAATATCAACATGGGAAGTCTTTAGCAGCTGAAGCATTTCTGAACGGCATTCAAAGGTTTACTACACCATATCCTGCTTGTCAGTGCTGCCCTTTGCCCATGAACTTCATCAGGAGTTCCACCAACTGGGAATTGCTCAGGTTTAGCTCCTTGGCTTAGAACTTCCTCAGGGAGAACAAGGTGCCTCTTTTGGAGACCTGGTGGCTTGTGCCCCTGTGCCTGGCATCTTCTCTGAGCTGACTACCCTTAATACTTGTGCAGCTCTGTGCCCTTCTTTTCCTTCCCTTCCCACAGCAGGAGCAGCGGTGAGCCCTGAGCTGTGAATGCACTGCAGCTGCCGTCAGCCCTGCTCCGAGAAGGCCAGCACTGCTGCGCTCCACTACAGACCCCAGGATGTCTCAGGAGTGTGGAGAAAATATAGTTCTGCTATTGGGGAAGAGCTTCAGAATCTGTAGGAGCTGACCAGGAGTGGCAAAGGGTGAGTTTGGGGCTGTGGCAGCTGCTTGTGCTGCTCCCAGGACACTGCCTCACTTCACAACCTGCCCTGGGTGCCCCTGCAGACACCGGCGCAGGGATTGGGTAATCGGGTACACTGCACATCCTGACATTGCCACTGAGAGCATTTGGGATTTGAAGCAATTGTCTCTGGTTTGTTTCTCTGACAGCTTGGCAGTGAGGGGGCAGAAGCCAACCGGACAGAATGCACGTGGTTGCTATTTATGAGTAACCACAGGTCTAAAAGCACCTTGCACTGAAGGTGGCCATTTCCTGTCCTGGCTAACTTCAGCGCAGAGGATAAGCATTTTGTCCATGCCTCCCAACATTTTTTCCTCCTGATGCCCCCACAGCCTTGAAATATTACCTTGTCCTGTGTTACTTATTGTTAAAAAGTCACTGAAATTTCAACTCTTCTCCTGCTCTTCCTCTTCTTTTTTTCTCCTAGATGCATTTTCTCCAGTTTCTTAAGCCTTGAAAATCTTTGGGGGTTAAACTAAGGCAAGAACATACCATGCATTCATTTTAATGCCTCCTTATGGCCCCACAACAGTGTCTAATATTGTTGTTCTTGGGCAATCTGAGTTTCCTCTCTTAGTTTTAAGGACCAAACAAAAGAAAATCACCTGGGCACAGCGTAGTGCAGGCAGAGGGCCCATGGGAGGCAGTAACTGTGGTTAACACTGTGTGTGCTGGCTGTGTGGGGGTGTTCCAGCTGCCTCATGCCCCCCTGAGAGATTGGGTATCTTCACCTCCTCGTAGGACAAACTTTAAATTGGGTTTCCTCTGGTATTTATTCTTGCCAGTCCTTGGATGTGATCTCAGTGATGGTATCCAAACCCTTCTCTTTGCCATTCGTGCTGACTTTGATATTGTGCCTCGCTTTTTCTTTCCCTCATTGTCTAGTCTGGCTTCCTAGGACTGTCTCTATAAAGCAGCATAGACATGTGTATTCGTTGTTTTTTGGGGTTTTTTTGAAATTAATATTATAACTGCAGAGGCTGTTACCCAGGAAATATTTGGATCATTTCACAGTGGATATCTGAATCCTATTAGTGGGTAGTGAAGGTTACAAAATTCTCATACTCTCTCCTAAAAATATTTGGGAGGTTTTTATGTGTGCCTCTGCAAAACCATTTAATTCTGCATTCTGAGTGTCTGGTTATAAAATTGATTGTATATTAGATTTGGTTTATGAAAGAGACAGCAAAATTCAATGCATTGAATTAAAGTCCTGAATAGGAAATATAAAAACATTCCTCCTGGATATATTGAGTTACGAGTTCTGTGACTGAACATTATTTTATATTTATATTTGGTGAATTATTTATTCCAAATAGATTAATTATAAAGATGATTCTGAAAACAAAACAAGATCTCTCAATGTATAGTTGCTTGACTTTGGGGGTGGGTGGTTTTTTGATTATCTAATCTATTGAGAGAATCCATGCATCTTTATTATACCACTTAATGGCCTGGAAACACATTACAACAGCATAGTAGTTTATTTATAGCTATATAAAGTTGAATTACTTTTAATGAGACATTTGCATACAATTATTGCAATCACACTGAAATGGAACAGCTACCTCAGCACATTTTTGAGACTTTGGCTCAAGAACTCTGAGGATTTCCCTCTGCAGCTGCTGGGAAAAGTATATTTTTTTACCCACGCTCCAGACTGCGGTACATGCACTACACTGTTTCTGGAGGGAGGCAGCCCATGTTGTTCCAAATTAAACTGTAAACACTGATTCCCCTGAGAAGTTCAATAGGCTCAGTGCAAAATGTAAGCAACTAATGTTTTTATGGATGTCAGCTCTCATAGTAAGTCTGTTTTCTATTTCAATTAATATTTTGCATAAATCAGTGTCTCAGTAAAATAAGCAATACCACACCGAAAAGAACACAAGGCAACTGTAATTAAGCCATATGTTTAGTAATGTGCTGAACAAACAATGGAAAAAATTACTCTTTGGTTACTAAATCAATTGTAATCAACCTCATTCCGCCCACTCATCCACCTCTATGAGGGGATAATACAGCTGTAGATATCAGGAACAAATCCAGCAACTAAATTAATAAAGCAAAATTGGTGGTTCAGCTACACGTGTCGGCATGAATGTATCGCTCCCTACAGCTTTATCTCTACAAACATCGTTTTGCTCCCAGAGGGCACTTTAAAATCCATACTGTTAAAATAAAGAAATTACTCAGCTTTATAATTACAGCATCATTTAAGAATTTCTCTGCCTTTTGCCAAATGGTTTGAAATATGATGGATTATTGCTAACAACTATTTATCTCCAATAGTCAAATACAACCTATGGGCTAATATTGCTTTAATTTATATCCAGTGAATAAGGCTATCGGAATATCTGGTTTGCTGTCAGGCAGCTTGTCAAGCTCACAGTGATGGCCTGAAAGAGGGGATTCGTGGCACAGGGACTGCCATCACATGGTGTGGGATAGCAGGTCAATGGGATTCTGCCACTTCAATGTAAATACTTGATAGTTCAGGGTCATCTTTCATCAAACCTTCCCTCACAGATGTGGCAGAGGAAAGGCATTTCCTGCCTACCAGAGTGAGGGGGAAGATGCAAGGGATGGGTTTAACATTTTCTGGAGCCTGAAGCCAAAAATTGCATTCCTGTTAGCTTGGCAACTGGTCATGGCTGCTGGCTGTTCTGCTGCGGTGCATCACAGGGTCCTGCCAGAAATGGTGTTGATAGTAGGAAAGCATTGAAGAAGTGCCTGCTCCACGTCCATGTGTTGGCAACAGGGAGCACAGCAGCATCCTGGGCTCGAGGCAGCCCCGCTGTGCCTGCCTGGGAGCCAGCTTGAACAGAACTGGGGTGCACATGGAACCCTGATTCATTTTAATTTGTGTAACAGACACGGGCGGAATACATACGCAGGCTTTTATAACCCTTGGGAACTGCAGCAAGGGATGTCAGCTCAGTTACCAACGGCTCTGGTCTGGTTATCCTGCAAAGTGCAGTATTCATGTGTGACAGGAAGTGTCTGGGAATTCATTTCAGGTGAAGTGCATACAGATAATGTGTTTAATGCTTTTATCTTATTAACCTGTGACTATTAGTCAGTGAACTATTTAAAGAGCTAAGCGGTATTTAACAATAAAGGACATTTCCTTGCCAGCTATTTAATAGTCTTCAGAGTAGAGATGGCTTATAGGCATGAAAAAGAATGAAAGGAAGAAGCTAAACTTTGTAATTCCTGAGTTGAAATTCCCTGGAGGTGTTTGTCCAGAGAAGGAAAATCCAGATCCCCAGAGCCTATTCCTAAAGAGAATGTAAAACTGCATTACTTTTCGTATTTCTTATGTAAGATTCCACTAATCAGGATTTCCTGGATAAAGTAATGTCAGCTAAATCTTAATTTTTGCTGGCTTCCCACAGAGTAGCGATTATTAAATCCAATAAATACCTCCTACAAACATATATATGCAATGCTAAAAGTATAATTCTTATTGTAGGAAAAAAAAGCTTTACAGCTTTACTTGTAGTTTATAAATATTAATGAAATAATTTTTAGTAGAGCCTTGTGAACTTAGAAGATATCTAGAAAGTGTATGCAATTAATGTAATGTAATCAAGAGTTTGAAGGAAGTGGAGAAAAATCCTGAAAGAAAATTTAAGTTTGCTTGGAAGGTTCAGATACATTCCTTCAGTGATTTTTAAAAACATTTTGAGTTCTAAGTTACATTAGTGCCTTGATGCTATTGAAAATGTTGGGTGCCTAGTTTCATATCGAAATCATTTTTAAAAACCATTAGTGGTTTGACCAAAACCACAAAAATTAGTGAGAAATGAAGTTAAGAGCTGGAAATAAAAGTCCTTATTTTCATTTTTAAGATTATTCTGCCATAACTAACCTGTGTGCATTGGACTGACTTTGCTCCAGCTTTCTTTACTCCAAAAATATACAAATGTGACGTACCAGTAGGTCCAGCTTTGAATATTTAGTGAAATTGTTCTATAGGATCTGTGGATGATGATGAGGTACCAGGCACAGACATCACTGGGCCTTATGCATCCAAGTTAGCTGAAACGCCAACTGCAGCAGCAAGCTCGTGTCTCCTGCTCCTGCTTTGAATGTTTGGGGATAGAGGCTGTTGCCTTTTCCTGGTCTTAAAATTAAAAGCCAGACACGGTTAAGGGAAAAAGAGGTTTTTACCTCGGTATTTATTTAAGGATCTTTAAGGTGCGCCACTTCTCCAAGGTGGAATGCACCGGAATGCACACACACGATAGATTGTGTATACAATTTATAGGCCTTGTAAATTAGCATATCTATCAAAGATTCCCCAGTGAGGGGCTTGAATGAACTCTCCATCCCGAAGAATTCCCTCCTGGATGGGCCTATCTTAGTTTACAGGATGTGCTCTAGAGAGGACACTGGTTTCCCAGGATAGCGTAGGGCTTTCTGGCCTCCAGGAGCGAGGCCTCCAGGATGTTTGGTCTCCTGGCTTAACAGAATATTGGGTCTAAACTAAGTTATCAGACTTAAGGAGTTACAAGTATGTGGGCTAAAAGCACTGAGGATACATAAAAGCTATAGAAAAGGGATATAAAAGAAAAGGCAAAAAATCATCATGGCATCAGGCTACAGCAGCACCTAGATAAAAACATTAAACTGCAGAGAAACCGCAGTAGTGTGGAAGAGTTGTCAGTGGCTGTGGCTGCAGATCTGTAGTGGGAAGTAGAATAGGACAGGTGTCCTACAAAAGCCCAATTACTTCTTTCAATGTTATATTATAAGATAGTCAGAATAAAATAGAGTATGCAAATAATCCTGGCATTGGAATACCGTGTAATTTCTTTAGCATACAACTGCTCTTCTAGGGAATGAGTTGGGTGCAACAATGTGGATTTTGCTGCACCAAGGTGAGACAGGTTTACGGATGAGAAGCGAATGGAGGAATCCTGATGAGTAAGTACATCTATCTGCACTGCATAGGCAGTGAAGGCAAGGGTTAATAACAGTCCCAACAGTTCCCACCAGACCTGAAGTCATTCCAGCGTGAGTAGCAGCCTACTGTTTCTTGCATTCCATCTTTTCTTTATTGGCAGATGGAGAGTGGGGGAAATACTGTGACCATATGAAATAAAGCCAGGTGTACCAAACCGGCCGTGTTGCAGCTTGTTTGAGAGGTCAGGTCTGTGAGCTGGTGGAAGGGGTCACATCTTGTCTGGTGTCATCGGCCAGTGTGGGGCCGCGGTTCTGCAAGCGACCCTCGGGTGTTCCATTGACAGAAGCGATGCCGGGAGGGTTCACGCAGCTGAGGGCTGGGAGGCTGAAGGGGATGTGAGTCGGCCCCAGGCAGCCGCCCTCCGAACGGCCAGAGCCGCTTCAGCACGAGTTGCTGCCAAAGCCCTACAGGGACATCGGGACACTGGTTACTGCTGGGGAGGGGACGCTGGAGGAGCTCTGACACCTGGCTCCCTGGCACCCCGCTGGTGCCACAGCTCTGCTCGGCTCTCTCAAACTGTGCTTCAACCCATTAAAATCCTTTGTGTCTTACGGTGGTACAGGCACTGTGAAGTGAGGGATGCTCAGGGGAATGTCTGAGTCTCCCGCAGCTGGGCCAGCAGACTGAGATGTGGGACATGAACTTCTTCCTAGGAGTGGAAGCATTGCCCTACTGAAATTACAAAAAGCTTGGTGGTCCCACAGTGTGTTTACATACATTTAAAATAGAGTGAATCAAATGGAAGTAAAAGATAAAAAGAACAAATGTGGACTTCATGAAGATTTATAACATGTCAAAACTCTGGAGAAAAATTTGCAGTAATGATCTAGCAGATGAAAATAAGTTACTTTGCATTACTAATGGACAGTTTATATTACAAAGCCACTGTCCCATATTGCACAGTATGCACACATTATAGAACGTCCTCCCTATCTCAAGTAGATAAATAACATTAGCACAAAGCCAAGAAGATTTATAGCATGCATGAATCTCTCTCCATTACTCTTTTCCGACAAAGTTTCTGTAACTCTTTCTATTGCATATGAGTTACTTCACTGGCCAAGCTAATTCCCGGAGTAACTCCCTTGGCTCCAGTGGAAGTACGCCAAAGAGGATTTTGAGGTGTACACTAAAACAGGTCATACAGGGAGTAGATGGATGTTATAAAACAAAGTACTCATGCTAATTGGCAATGGCATCATCCCATCAACCCCAGAGCAAGTGGACTGTTCGTAGCCTCTGTTACAGATCTCTACTACAGACCAGTCATTTCTTTCTTTTCTTTTTCTATTGCATGTATTCTAAAGCAATTAGCTCCTTGGAAACTATTTTTCCTTTCATCTGGAGACAGATGCTATTTCTGTTTATGTTTTTATACTTACTACCTAATATGACTTTGGTTGTTCTGGTAGAAATGTACTGTTGTGCTTAGACTGCCTGTCACCTTCCAACTAAAGACTCCAAAGCATGTGGCCCATCTCGTGCCTCCCAACACTCAGGAGGTAAATAGGTAATTTTATAGATATTTAATAGACAAGAGGAGTTCAAATTCTGTCTTGTCTGGAAAATTCTAATGGGTTTAGAGTGCTTGCCTTTTGGGAACAGTCCTTGCACATTCACATCCCAGCTGTTCCTTCTGGTGGAAACCTGGACGTTGCTTGGTGGACTGTGCATCTAAATGGACTTTCTGTTGTGGGTGGAGGTTACATCAGCGCACTGATGGTTTGTGTATGGGCCTGGGTCTGCTGCAACAAGCTGTTACATTTCTTCCTAACATGTGTTTCACATCACTGCAGAATTAGCACATCATCACAGAAATGATCAATGCCGGGTTCAGTCCAGGAGGGAACCAAATTTAAAAGGAAACTGCATATGCACAATTTCAGAATTTTAAATGGGAGCTGCTGCTAAAAGGCTCATAGAAAAATCCTGGCACATATTGAGGTAAAAAAAATGTCTTTACAGTTTTAAAATTTCAGATCAAAATTTTCCAAAGTTCTCAGCAGCATTAATCAAGATGAAAAAAAAGCCAAAGTTGTGTTAATTATGCATGTGTAACAGTCTGGGAAATGTGGAAAACCTTAAAATGATAAGAAAGGAGTTTGATGTTCTATTTAATATTTAATTTCATTGACCCCCCCCCCCCCAAATTAACAGAAAGCTAAATTGTGTCTGAACTTCTTGAAATGCATATGGACTGACACTAAGTATGAACATTTTCTGTCTTAAAGGAATAAAATTGAGAAAATGGCAAGCAATCAGAAACAAAAGTTACATTACACGCCTAACTATTGTATCTATAGTGGCCACTACTACTGCCATTATAATACACAAGAGAATTTGAAAGCATTTAGATTTGCCTTTTCAGCTGACAATCTGCCGCAGGTGCTGTGCTATTATAAATAACTATTCAGCTGTTATGTGTTATTGTCTAAATCACCATTTTGAACCTGAAGTATAAGCTGTACAACCCATAGATCAAATCTAAGAAATTGGCTCTTGTTTGCAATGTAGTTATTTTAAAGGAAGAAAATACCCAGTAAATCAAACTCACAAAGAATTTTAATTATGCTACTTGTTCCTAGGAGCAGTATTACAGTTTTACATTCCAACACTGTGTGCATAGGAAATGTAATACACAACACCTGTTAACAATACATACTCTGATGAATGCTTGGCTAAAAATTGGTTTCTGATTTTTTTTTTAATTATATAGGGTGGAGAGAAAGAAGATTGAGTCCATTTTTTTCTGTAAGCAGACAAATAGTATCTATTTAGTATAATGATTTACATTTTACCATCAGATGAAATCATACAGGGAATTTTTTTGGTCTAATACAGAAATAATTATGATTGCTCCATCATTATTACATGAGTGATAACAGAATTTATGCATAGCAGCAAAAGGTGTAGGTAGCACTGGAAAAATTGTTTCCATTACAATCCTCTACTTGCAGGCTCTGATTTTAATTCTCATTTGGCATCAAAAATTTACATGGTTGAGTTCAACTTAAAAAATGCTTTATTTGGATTGCATTCAATTTCTCTATATTTTCAACAAAACTTTTCACTGTGGCTGTGAGAAAAATATTTCTCTGGTATGTGTATAAAACATCCAGTTACAGTTTATACATTGAAACGTAGCAGAGGCAGTGAAAATTTAAATAGTCATTTATCAGGAGTAATGTCTGGCTTGGGTAATATGCAAAAGGTAGTTACCAAGAAGGAATGGGTGATCCATGTGCTAGTGTAAAAGCACAAGGTAGAAGAAAAATTACATTGTGCATGATAAACCCAGGAAATAAAACTTTGAATCACTTTTGTGTAGGAAAGCCTATAACCATCTTTTGAAGCTTAGTCTGGTTTTGGAGCTTGATCTTCTTTTCATCAAAGGGAGTTTCAAAATTTACATCAGAGGAAGTAAAGAGGGAGAAATCGGAGTTGAAAGAGTATCCCTGATCCTCCATTTTGGGGACTTTCCATTTTTACTGCAGTCGAGTTCTAATTGCTAATTCCATAAATAAGTAATGGCTCAGCCCTCCCATCCTTGCGCTGGGTGAACTCCTGTGGCTTTGCCTGTGGATCGCTGAGCTGCTGCCCTGCCCAGCTGGCTGCAGGGCTGAGCTCGAGGAGCCCTGGCGAGGGATGGCAGCGGGCGGATGCCTCGCTGGTTCTGAGCACAGAAAGGTTGAGGAGAACAACTGGGAACATTACCCAGGCAGCCTAACAAAGCTGTCAGCTTCTGAACACAAATGCTTTCACTGCAGGGTTCCCAGGGAACAAAGGGAGTCGTGGCCTTTACAAAGTACACAAATGGTAGAAATACTTGTATACAGCGTCTGACTCACAGCTCATGTAAAGAATATGACAAACTTCTTAGTCTAATTCATTAACTCTAAATAATGTCCTTTCAAACGCCATCCCCAGAAGCAGTTTCTATTGGAGCTATTTTTTATCCTTTTGCCACAGATTGTTTTAAAAGAATTATGGGAAATGACAGCAGTAGAACTAAAGTTCGATTTTTCACAGATGAAACTACAAAATGCATGGAGTAATGTAATCCAGTCAGACAAGTGAGTAAATTATATCTTGGTTGCAACAACGCACCACTTGCTGAATATCAATAAGGATATGTTTTCTTCTTTAGAGTAAAAATAATATTTGCTGTTAATGTAAATGGTTCTGAATGTCCCTGGCAATATAGGCACAGATGCCAAACAGCATTAAAATTGAGCAGAATCTCATATGCTTTGTTTGTGAGGAAGAGGAAGATCATGTTCGCAGATGTTAAAACAAGAAGGATGATTCCTTTTACATTGCTTTACCATAATGAAACTCCATTAACTTCTATCGTCTCCTTTCAAATTTCAAGTAAATGAGAAAAGCATAAACTCCGGTTCAAGGAACACTGTCAAACAGTGTGCTGAGGTTTCTCATTCTCCTTCTAAATTTCCTAGGATAAGTATGAGGGTAACTCTGCTCCCTGTGGACCAAAATATACCCCTGTTCTCCATTACCCAACAGTCACAAGTGTCAGCAGAGTATTTGTGAGCTGTGCCCCATTTTTCTCTTCCTTTGAATTTTGGGTTCCAGGATACTGAGGAACTCGAGAATGGGTTAGACTAATCAGACTTGCACTCTACAACAGGCTAATTCTGCCTCAGCTAAATCAATACATTACTTTAATAAATACCTTATGGAAGCATTTGACCCCTGTTCTAGAAGAAACCCATGAATGTTCCATATGACATCACATGCAGAGCTTGTGTGCAGTTAAAGTGATATTCTTAGCACAAATATATGTGCTGGCCTTGGGTCCTCTGCTCAATGAGTTTTATTTTTACTAGAAGTAATATACTTAAGCTCTCTAGAGCTCTGCAAATTCATTTTTTACATGTGACTACATAATCTTTTTGGAGTGAATATGGACATTAACTCCTCCTTGCAGCTCTCTATAAACATATGCTTGCACAGCAGATATTTCAAATTCAGAATCCAGGAAGGAAAGTGCTCCCAGGACTGATTACTGAGTTATATACCCTTTTATTTTAATGTACTTTGCCAAGATGAGTCCATAACCTCAAATGAGTCAGGGAAGAAGATGGGAAGGGCAATAACAAACAGCTTCATCATAATTTTAACCCTACTGCTTAGTGATCACAGAATAACTTTTATGCTTACACATTTAAGGAGACTACACAGACACGTTCTTCCTGAGCTTGTCCACTCCTTTTGTACTCTGTGATTCCAAGTACACAAGGAGAAGACACGTGACACCTAACCCAATTCATTACTTGCTTCTGGTGGCAGGGACACTTAGGATGTATTGCTAGACTGCAGAGTGACAAATTTCACTCTCTTGGATAGACCTCACTCTGTAAAATGGAGATACATTTGCCAGGCTGACTCTCCAGGTGTTGTTGCCATAGTTGGGATCCTGCTCCAAGATGCCACTTAAACACGATGTTATGTCCCAGTAGTTCAGGCTTGCCAGTCCTTATTAAATAACTAAAGAAATATCGAGACACTGGAAGCTGTTTGTGTAGTCCAACAAGCAAACGATTCACAAATAAACAAAAAATACAGTCAGCTCTAGTATACAAGACAACTTTTGTCTTGAGTAACTATAGTCTCTCTATTGAAAATCCCCCTGTAATTTCAGCTGGATGTATTTTTCCACTTGCTGCCCTAAATTGTTATATGTTATTCTAAAAGCTGGTTAACATCATATGGAGAAGGTGGCAAAAAATCAATAGAACTTCACAACAAAGGCATGAAAGGAGTAGAATATGAAATCTCTGAAAGAAATGATGTTCCCATTTGGGGGCAAAAGGGCAAGGACAATGGAATCAGTGAATTTATTTTTTTTTTGCAGGCTTCGCTGCATTACTAAGATGTAATACTTCACACAGTTGTGTCTTTCTGTCTCTTCTTTGGTCTGCCAACAGAATGAAGCAGTAGTTCAAACTGAAAAGTCAAGTTTTGTCTATCAAAATGAAATTTCAAGAGAGTTTGCCCAGAAGATTAATGTCTCATCTTTTTTGTGGAGTAAAATATACTCTAGTTCATGTAAACTTGCCAAGACTAACAGTAGTTTATATCCTTAGAAAAGATACAGAGTAGATGGGAATCTGAGCTCAAGTGGCAGTCTGAAGAGAGAATATATACATATATATTACATAGAACCAATACTTATGCATATGTTTAATATATGGCATATTTTATACAGAATATGAACGTATGTAATAGTGCATTTGACAAATTTTATCTCTATTTGGTATTATAACTTGTTTAATTATTCTTTCTGGTGATTTTTCTCACAACATTAATTGACACATTCTGTACTGCAGAGTGTGTCCTCCTGAAGAACGCAGCTCTCTGTCAGTGAAACAATGCTCTCAACAAACCCCAAACCCTACACTAAGCTTATGTTGAATTATTTGTCCATTGTCACCAGTGTACTCATGGCTGTATAAGACTTAGGGGGCTTAGAGTCATTCAGTGGTCAGTGCTCTTCTTTTTGTCTCTTGTCTTGAATTTGGGACTTCTGAGTGGATTGTTCTGGTTTGAATAATGACTGTGAGGAGTCCTTGAGTTCTACAGAGATTTTGGGTTTTGTTTTAGGAATTGGTGACCTTGAGGGTAGGTAGTTTGAAACAGCTGCGCTCTAAATTATCCATATTGCTTTATCTTATGCATCAGGTCTCATAGTTTAGGGTTTTTTACTAAAAGGTACTTAGAGGGGAGAAAAAGCTAAGCTTTCTTAGTTCATACTGATGGTGTACTGCAATGTTTATGCACATTTACATTATTCCTACAATTTAATAAATAGTAAGGAGCTGTCTTGAACTACCAGGTTAAATACATTCCTATTTCTGCTTGAAGTTCTTCTTGGCAAGAAAAAGTACAGGTCCCCTGGAGATGGGCTACATGTTCTTTTAAATCTTTTCTATCTAATTTTTAGGATTTCTATGAACCTCGATTCAATTTCTTGGCAACAGATATAGCAGTCTTCTGGCTATGATCAAGAAGAGAATCAATCTAAAATTTGCTTTTATCCTCCACTGAGCCACTTCTCTTTATGGTGAGAGGATAATGGAATCGTTGATAGGATACACGTTTTACTACTTTCATTTCTATGTATGCATATTGTTTTGAATAATTGAAAAGTTACGATTTGCTACATTTAACTTCTACTTTCTTATTGCTGGGCCGAGTACTAACATTACAAGTCTCTCAAAATCACTGTCATATCACATGGAAATTTTGCCTACCTATTAATTAAACAGACAGGGAGAGATACTGAGCTAGATTGTGTTGACAAACAGTGAGCAAAAAAGAAGCAGCATCTCTCCCTAAATAACTCAGAACTCTGTCTATCCTGCTGCTGATACACCAAAGCAGTTATCCTCTTGTACCTGTATCTCATTTTAATTGGATACTGCCTGAGAAATGGCAGAATTATCTTTTTGTTTTAAAAACAAGTTTCCCTGACAACCTGGGATTTATGTTTTTCTTTTCCTAGTACATAATCATGCCCAGAATTTTTTTCTGAAGGTGTGTATCTATATATGTAAAACAGAAAAACATTACCTGGAGGGAATGCTGTTCCCTGGATAGAGTATCTGCGAAGAATGTTATAAAGGAGCCAGGAGGGGATGATTAATTACTATGTTAATGCACTTATGTACAGTAATGCAGGGCTCTTTATTAAGAGCCATGTAGCACTAATGTCCTGTTGCTTTCACAGATTACCCATTTGTTACTAGGAGGGTCAAACCCAAATACAGTGTGCAAGTCCTCCACACGCGCCCGTGGTTTCTCCTCAATTCTTGTCCCACAGGGCACAGGTATAAGCAATTTGTTGTCGTGAGGGCTGGCAGCCAGGGGAGCTATATGTCCATCTGATGTTGATGTAACAAGCAAGGCTCTGTTAGGAATTTCCATCTGCTTTTCATCCTGAATTTGCCTATGTCTAATTACTGTGCTTGGTGATGCTTAACTAAAAGTGAACGGAAACGTGTTTGCGACTGAACGTTTTCATAGGATCTCTGTCAATAGGAGGATGTTTTTGTGGGCCTGGTGTTTACAAAACCTTTGCTTTGTAAAAAGCAACTTCTGAAAATTCATTCCTTAAATTAATACGTTTCATTTACTCCTGAAATGCCAGGATCTCTTCAATGAGTAACAAAATCAGACTGAATCACCTTGGTTATTAAAACTTTGGAGGACTCAGTGGAATATTTTGGAGCACTTGCAGCTGTTGGTTGTGTTCCAGTTGCAGGTGGCCTGCACCATCAAAGCTTTGCTTGCAGCTGTGACCTTTATTCCCCTTTTGACATGGACTTGTGTGATGCAGGTGAACCTGCTCCCTGCTCAAAAGATGTGGTATCGTGATGAAGAGGAAAGTATTTCTACAGAGACAACTGTGTAGTTCATTGTGCAGGGAGCAGTGTGGAATTGCTGTATTTATGATGCTTCAGTGCATAATTAGCAAAATGAAAATCTGAGAACTTGAAGAAAATTGAGGGGAACAACCAGCTCTTTTCTCAGCCCCTGCCAGGGCTGAGTGTTAGTGGGCTGTGTGCTGGTTATCTTGTACAGGCTCGAGGTGGCTCAGGCACCATGAGCTGAAGAGCTTTAATCAAAGAGAGAAGATAAAGATTAAGTGTTCCTTCCAAGATCCTCATGTGCTGAGTGACACCAGCCTCGGCAAAACATCTCCCAGACCTGAACTCTGGTTGCTTCTCAGACAAACAGAAGAGCGCTTGCCGTGTAAAGCCAGATTTTCAAATATGTTCTGTTTAAATTACATATGCCAGAACAGACACTTTCAGGAAACCTTTGCATCTAACACAGCTACTCCAGTGGAGAAAGAGCTCTGCTCTTCTCCTCTAACTTGGAGTCTGTGACCATTAGAAATCATAGGAAATCTACCATGGTTACCTGTAGCAGGAAAGGACTAGGTCAGCGTTTTAAGTTCTGTATTTCTGTGTTGCACTTACAAGTTTTGCATTTGAAGGAAATCAAAAAGCCACCTTAAATATTCACATACACACGAATGTGGTTTTGTAAACATGAAGGATCCACACGAAATTAGATGGCATGGCTTGATGCGACTACTGAATCCTTTTTTTTCCTCTTTATTTCTAAGCCTTCTGACACCAACTATCTAAAAATCTAAATTGAAAAGTAGGAAGTTTAGGAGCTCACTACTGGAAATGTGGTTTGAGCTTCAATCAGTGCTCAGCTTCAATCACCTGCTCAGTTCAGGTTTTGTGTAAGAGAGAATTGAGTCCTTTAATATTGAGCAAGAGAAACAGAATTAGATCTTTCTAAAGGCTTTGAGCCCCCAAGTCTTTTACATTGAAAATGTTCATGGAAGTCAATGGGCATTTTCAGTTCCAGAGAAATGCAGGGTCAAGTCTAGCATCTACCTGTTACCAACTAGATAACATCATAATGAATGTACACAATGTTGTATTGCATCCAAATATCACACTTAATTCCCCGGTTTTAACACTTTACTACGAGCAGTGCTTGCAGCTCTGAATGATGTTCTTACTTGGTTAGATTTATATACACAGTAAAAGGGGCAGTAACACAGCTGTACGGCTCTCAGCCACAGAGCACAGCACAAATTGTAGGAATTCACAGTGTGGGCTCTATTTCTTTAAAATTCACAGTGTGGGCTCTATATCTTTAAAATACTATGAATAATTCTACAAAACACTGCAGGATCCAGCTCTCTGAACCTCAAACAGATTTCTGACTCCTTTTGGAAGCGCAATTGGTCTACATGTGTCAGTGAGGGTCAGGGTGTTTGAGCAGGAACAGGAGCTACAGGCGTGGTGAATCTCACACTATAAATCACAATCTTAGTGGATAATGGGCATGTTCTTGTCTCTTGTGACCCAGCTAGGGCACAGGTACTGTACTTAGTGGTTTGCACATTTTAAGAAACTGATGATGACAACCTTCTGAAGGTGGCAAACTGCTCCAAAGCAGTGGCAGAGCTTGAAGCAGCTGCAGAAATCCCGGGAGGCCCTTGCTTTATGTGGGGCGCTGCAAAGAAGTTGTTTTGTCATCCCAGCTCCCTCAGCACATCCGTAAACTTTGCAAAGTGAGTTAGCTCTTCCTTTGTTCTCATTACTGTTCACCTACCAAATGCTTGCATTTTATTTGATCTTGCAGGTAACTGCTATTACTCTGAATTACTGCTGCTACGTGCAATACAAAGCAGAGAGAGAAAATGTTTCAACGAAGTTTTAGTTCATTACCGTTGCAAGTTTATTAAAGAATAGAAGCAGGGGCTGGGCCGTGCCGCGGTGCCAGCGCGGCCGCGAGGGGCGGGACGGGGCTCTGAGGGGAGCGGGGCGGGGCGCAGTGAGGGGCGGGGCCAGCCGCGCTGGGGGGCGGCCGCCATGGCG
>VWZW01002151.1:262618-302703 GCA_013397115.1 Edolisoma coerulescens
CCGGCTGGGATTGGGGTGTTCGTGTTAAATTGTCCGTGCTGAGCTGCAGCCAAGGGCCACAAGGATGGTGAGGGGTCTGGAGCATCTGGCTTGTGACGAGAGACTGCGGCAGCTGGGCCTGTTTAGTCTGGTGGAGATTGAGAAGTGTATTTAAATGTCTCAGAGGTCAGGAGGATGGTGCCAGGCTCTTAACAGTAGTGCCCGCTTAGTGACAGGACGAGGAGCAGTGGCCATAAACCAAAACAGAGGAGTTTCCATCTCAACATGAGGAAGAACTTCTTCGTGTTGAGTGTGGCAGAGCACCGGAACGGGCTGCCCAAGGAGGCCGTAGAGTCTCCATCTCTGGAGACGTTCCAAACCCACCTGGACGCGTTCCTTTGTCACCTGCTCTGGGTGACCTTGCCTCGGCAGGGAGTTGGATTGTTTTACCTCCAGAGGTCCCTGCCAACCCTACCCATTCTGTGATTTTGTGTAGAAAAGGGCGTGGTGTTAAAAATTTAGTGCGTGTCTGTGTAAATATGTATATATGAAAATATGCCTGTGTCACTTGTCCCCCAGGCAGTTTAATGGAGAGAGGCACTGCCTGCCCCGGCGAGGCAGTTCCTCCAGCAGAGACTGCGGGGCCTGGGCTGGCACGGCCCAGCCGGGTCTGAGCCTCGCCCCGGCCTCACCTCACCCCGAGCAGCTGCTGCTGAGCGCCTCGTCCGCCTCTGACCTGCCGCTGCCTCGCCAGGTTTCACTCGGTTGTGGGCTCTCCTTTAGAAGTGTATAGTTATTTCTTGGTGTGCTGTGTTTGTGTGGCAGGGCTTTGGTAGTAGGGAGCTACAGGAGTGGTTTCTGTGAGAAGCTGCTGGAAGTTTTTCCCATGTCCACTAGAGCCAGAGCCAGCCAGCTCCAGGACAGACCCAAGGCTGGCCTCACTAGTGACAGAGGTAGCATCAGTGGGATAACAGATTTAGGAAGGGGAAGAAGGGAACCATGCAACAGCAGATGGAAGAGAGGGGTGAGAATATGGGAGAGCAACAGTCCTGCAAACACCAAGGCCAGCAGAGAAGGAGAGGCAGGAGGTGCTCCAGGTGCCAGAGCAGATTCCTCTGCAGCCCATGGTGAAGCAGCTGTGCCGCTGGGGCCTATGGACATCACATGGAGCAGACACCCATGTTGGAGCTGTTCATGGAAGACTATCCCTTGTGGGAGGATCCTGTGCTGGAGCAGGGTTAGAGTGTGAGGAGTCTTCCCCATGAGGAGGCAAAAGGGTCAGAGACACGATGAACTGACTGCAAGCACTCTACCCCATTCCCCTGTGCTCCTGGGGGAGGAGGTAGAGAAATTTGGGAGTGAAGTTGAGCCTGGGAAGAGAGGAGGGGTGGGGGAAGGGTGCTCTGAGATTTAGTTTTTATTTCTCGTTATTCTACTCTTACTGCATTGGTGATAAATTATTTTTCTGCTCAAGCTGACACTATATTTGTCATGACAGTAATTGGTCAGTGACCTTTCCCTGTCCTCATCTCTCCCCACAAGCTTTTTGTTAAATTTCTTCTCCCCTGTTCAGCTGAGGAGGGGGCTGACAGAGAGGCCATGGTTGGCTCCTGGCATCGAGCCTGGGCCAAACTACCATAGCTGGCTTATTTGTGCTGGTAGGAGTCTCCTCATTTTGAATTGTTGAGGGAAAGGCTTTTGGTTTCCTTTCAAAGAGCACTGAGAGAGTGGAAGCAAGCTTACACTTTCCTTCTAGAAATATCACAGTTGTATTTCTCACCTTTCATTGCTTTAGGTAGCTGAAGTGTGCTGGAGGATTTTACAAATCCACAGTGTTTGCATTAATATTTGCTTTATTTGCTTGTCTTCAGCCTCCTCCCTGTTTGTTTCATGTTTCCTTTTTTGACTCGGGTGACAGAGGTGTGGTTTCTGACAGGCGACTCGTCTCATGCTGCCTGTCAAGAGATACAAGAATAAAATTTATTCCTCCCAAGATCGTATGAGGTGTTGCATCAACTCTGAATTTCTCCCTCAAGCCTATCTATGTAGCTGTAGCTACTACGAGATAATTTTCTTCTGGTTGAGCTGCTTTGTTGTCTCTGCTGGCCAAGAAGTTGCTGTGACTGTTGTGGGAGTGATTAAGCGCCTTCAGCCAGTGTCATGGTTGCGTCTTTGTCAGTACAAAAGCTTAACATTTAGGTTTCCTTAAATAAATAAACCCTCTTCCACGTGAAATGTGTTATTAAGTATTCTAAATGCTTTATGAAAAATATATGCATCTTTCACAGTGCACTCCGTTCGTGCTCTCCGTAAATATTTTGGCAGCTGGAGCAGCGTAACACTGGGGTAATGCAGTCAGATCACGGTAAAAGGATACAGGGTGTGCTCTATGGGAAACGACAGGCTGTCAAAAATATATTGTACATCTGTTTGAAATGTACCACTGAAATTTTTGTAGTTTTTACTTCGTGGCTTTATAAAAAGAGTCTTTACAGGAATTCAGTGAACAATTTTTTTTTTCCTGTTTTCTGTTCCTTATATGTTGAAGTTTGTTCCACACACAGTAGCTTACCTTTGTGATATTTCTGTCTATCCTTTATTATTTATTTTTATTGGAAACCCTGTGGAATTGGGTGTTTTTATAAATTACATTATATAGTCTCTAGTTTTGGCTGAAGGTAGCTTGGCATGGTCTATATGTAAGGTGTAGGAAACACTATTCTGGCACTATTTTTAAATATAATTTCTTACATTTTGAGACAATTCCTTTTGATTCAAATTGAATATTTTTATAATTGTTTTGACTTGTAATGACTTTCAGCAGAAGGTATATTAGAAAATCTGAATCCTGATCTTAGCAAGTCTTGCTGCTGCTTTATTTTTAACCTCATTTTTTCCTATAAGTGGTCTGCAGCTGTGAAAACATAAGTAAAATTTAATGTCATCATACATTTGGTCAACCATAAATCTTGATGTTTGGACTGTGTGAAATTTTTGAAACATATTTTGTTATTAAAAGGACACTATCAAGTTTATAATGGTCCTTGAAAGCTTTCTTTGCCTATAGGTTTTGTCTTTTGCATTTGACACAATTCGCAGATTTCCCTTTTGAAGGTAGTTGAAATTAGTGCCTGCTATTTTTATTTCCTCGTTTGTTTGATGACAAAAGAAATGTTTATGACTAAAAATAGCAGCTATTGATCTTAACTTCCCATTGTGGGAGTGGACAAATGGGGCCTTTTAAAAACAAACAGGAACAGTGAATGTGTTTCTGTTTCTGCCTTAACTATTTATGTAGAAAGCTTCAGGATTTTCTGCTGCTGCTGAAGCATTTGACAGCTTGTTAACAAAATGTGTATAATAATACAAATAACAGCCTGTGTTGCTGGTGTAGTTTGGTTGGGTTTTTTTCATTCCCATTTTGATTAAAGTTGTTACTGATACACAACACTCTTCCAGGGTACATCTGCACTGCTGTCAGCCCAGCCAGGGTAGCTGAGCTTGCCTTACATGAGCTACTGGAAAGTTGAGTCCAGTCTGATTTCCCTGGTAGGCTGAGGACAGCAGGATCTTAGGTTCCTTACACTTCAAGTATTTGCTATAATTGAAGTGGTTTGGTAAGCTGTTTCTTTGAGTGTATATTTTTGGAAGCCATGATTTTGCAAAGTGTGGTGTTGTATTGTCAAACAAATGCAAATACTATCTTCAAGCACTGCAGAGGGCTCATCCCAGAGGACAAGCTTATATTTCTTGAGGAATGCTGGTGCTCATTTCCATTGCTGTGTTTCAAGGTTTGGCCACTCTGGAAAGGCCCTCACCAAAACTGCAGGTAGTGGGGCATTTCTCCTAGCCAGGGATGACCTAGTATGGATTTGGGGTTTTAAGAGTCCTTCCCCACCCCTGTAAACACAGAGGTGTTTTGCAGTTTGCTGTTCAACTATATCACACTGCTGCTGCTATTTCCTGCTTAATGGTGGTTTGTGAACATTGGCTGAGAGGTTTAGGAAGATCTTACTCTTTTGTTTTGGAATGTTTGGTTTGGTATTTCGATTTGATGCTGGTAACAAGAGATGCCCATAGCATTTGGAGTAATGTATTGAACAGCCAGAAATATATTACGCATTCAGAACAGCTAAAAATCCTTCAAAGGAAAATAAAACAGTAACAAATGATTCTCTAGGAGCAGCCTGTATTTAAATAGGCTAAGTCTACTGCTGGGAATGTGTATTGGTAGGATTGGTTCAGGAGTTTTTTTCCTGACACATGAAGACAGCATTACTCGAATTAACTCACCTTGGATTACCTCAGTCAGTCACTGCAGTTAACACTAAAATGAACAGTAAATTCTTTGACATCAGTGAACGCATATAAAAATAATCTCCCAGTATTTTCAGTAGTGGTTAAAGACAGCAATCAAAAGACAAAAGTAATCAATCAAAATAATTGTAAGCTTTTAGTCAGGTGTGTGGGTAGGTTCAGCCCAAACAGAAACTGTCCATAAACACAGGATTGTTTAAATGATATATGGACCTTCACTAATTTTTTAAATTACAGAAACATTGTTAATTTTAAAAAATGATTTTTAAATCATGTGCTTTCTCTCCCATAGTTCCTCATCTGTCATTTGTAACAGTATTTCTTCTTATCTGATACCTGTGCTTGTTAGAATGGACAGTGGTGTCCCAACCCCATCCTTATCACAAGCATTAACAAAACCAGTAATGCATTGGTGGGAATGTTGCTGCCAGGAATGTTGTTCCAGGCTCCAGGTGATGAAATGGTTCTTGGGAAGCATTCACCTTGCCCTGTAAACTGCTGTGGTTTGATGTGCAGATTACAGAGTCTTATCTGCAACACTGAGTTACAGCAGTTGCCTATCTCTTCAGTTTAAACTGCAACTTGTAAAATACTAGCATTTTGCCTTACTAACAAGTATGCCTAGTAAGATGTTGACTGCCTGACCAGTAATATATAATTTATATAGTGGTGGTCCACTATAAATACTAAAGTATCCTATGTATTGAACATTCTGAGAGAAAATAAGGGAGGAGCATTAATTCAGTTTCCAAAACATCAATATCAGTTATTCTTTTAATTCAGCTTCCACAGCCTCTAAAAAATCTCACGTTCAACAGATTTCTAACACCACTTCAGGAAAGCATTTATATTTTTTCTACTTATTAAAATATGTCTTTCAATAATTGTATCATATTAGCAGGTAGAGCTATTGTTTTCTCCCTGCAGCTTCAATTGTAGCAGCATTACTGACTGCAGGAGTATTTTTTTTTTATGCTGTGTAAATTATTGCTAAGAAAAGCAAACTGACGTCATGCTCTTAACTATGTGAAGGAAGCCTTCGTTTATGCCATTCCTGCTCTGATGAGACATTGTATCTGAGACTGACTTGTTTACAGTTGGGAACAATAATTTTTCTTGTGGAAGTACATTTGAAAGTACTCTAGTACTTAATTGGAGAGGGGAAAAATAGCGTGTCCAGTGAGTGAATGTTCTTTGTTGCTCTCAGTCTTGTTTTGTCCTTCTTGACTGTGGTTCTTCAGCTAGTCCCAGATTTCAGTACATCTTGCAGTTCAGCAGCAGCAGGGGGAGTAGTGTAGCTTTATTTGGGGGCTTTCCTTGACCGGCGCTGGAGTGAGTTGGTATCAGCCCAGAGCGCTGCTGGTCAGGCTCAAAAATCAGTGTGTGTCAGGAATTCTGCTTCGCTCTCCCTGTGTGAGCTGGGAGCAGGATTCTGCGAGCTTTGCCTTGCTGCACTTCTCTAAAGCTCAGGTCCTGCAGATGTGGAAGTGTACCTGCTACAAGCAAATTGTGATCAGGTGTTTGTGTGCTCAGGCCAGGCAGACTCCCAGCAGGAGGCTGGAAGGCATTTTGGGACTGGTTCAGCTGCTTGATCAGAGCTGGGCCAGCACCCAGTGCCCAGCAGGGCTTTATCCAGTTTGGTCTTGAAAGCCTGCAAGGATGGAGATTCCTCTGCCTTTCTGGGTTATCTATTCTAATGCTTAAATATTTTCATAGTGAGATAGTTTTCCTTATGCTGCCCCACTGTAGGTCGCTTTCAACTGGAGCACTCTGTCCTCTGACCATTGTCCCTTGTTCCCCGGCCCTGCACCTCTCTGAAGGGGCTGCCTCATCTCACGTTTTATAATGTGCTTTGAGACCTCACTTTGTCACCCACATATTCTATTGTGAAACAGTTTTAGGGGATTTTTTTCTACTGTTTTTTGCATTTAATAGATTTCTTACTCAAATCTCTTTTTTGTCAATGACCGCACAGAATGAAATATCATCAAATACTCCTGTTTTTTCTAAGACCATTGCATTGTTAGTTCATGCTCAGTTTTTTATCCCCTAAAACATGTACATCCTTCCCAGGAGCAGTAGTGTCAGATCCTTGTGTGTGTATCATTCTGTTGCAACAAACATCTTGTTTGGCTAGGGAAGGAGTCAGTGTAGACAGTAAATTTGAAAATGCAATCAAGTACAGGGTGGAGAGAAAATAGCATAGTAATAAGTGTGTATTTTCATAATATGTTTAGGAGAAACTTAATTTTAAAATTTAATTATTGTGCAATGCAGTATCATGTTGGTCAAATTTAGATTCATGGATTCTTTCGCACCTTTAAATCTCTGTTGTTTTTACTTGCAACTTAATTTAATCTTGTGCAGCACATAATATGTCACTGTGTTCCCACATGAATTTATGATAAAAATACTATGTTCCATGTATCTGCCCAGCTTTTCTCTAGTGAGAATGTGTTAAGGTATTGTGTTACTGCCATATAATTATAGCTGTCTTACATTTCTGGCATTTGTTGGATTAATCCCTTGCATACCTCCTCAATATAAAAATGTTATTTAGGTAAGTTACTGACATAATAAAATAAACATTTTTAAAATTACATTCCTATATGTGTGTATGCAGGAAGAAGTCCGAGATCAGGAAGAAGACCAAGGTCGGAATGAAAACCAAGATCAGGATGACGTAGGTGGAAAGGAGATTATTAATAGGACATTTCTTTCTCTTTCCCAAATTACTGCCTTGTCAGAAGAAAGTCTGGAAGGAGTTGAAAAGTAAGTAGCGATGACAACAATGCTGGAACCCATATAATAAAAACCCATATAATAAAAATTGCAGTCTGTTTGTTAGATTTCTTTTGTGATGGTTATGTCAATAGTGTTTAATTGTTCAGTTAAATCATTGATATGTAATATTATTTACAAAAGATGGAAGAAATACTGTTGATCTCAGATCTGGTTTGCTGTGTTTCCTATATCTCTTGATTTTGCTTAGACGTCTTTTTTTCCACTTGTATTTCATACTGTTGTGTGGTTTCTGAATTTACAATAGCTTTAAATACACTGTAAACAAAATACTGAGATGTAAATAAGAACGGGCTGATACTGTGCTTTTTTTTAATAAGTCTCACTTGGTGACTTTTTTTTGCTAAAACATTTGCGATTCTGTACTGTAACACGAGTTACCAAAAAATCAAAAAAGTCTTTCAAGTTCAGCAAGGGATAGAAAGCTCAAGGCATTAGTTGGTTGCCATTATGGAGCACTTGGGAAATAGGAGGCAGCCAAAGACTTCTGATGTCAGCCTGTCGTGTCTTTCCTGTACCAACACTCTCCCTTGTTATTAGTGTTTAATAGCAGCTAAATTTAGGAGGCCAGGAGTTCAACCTGAGACTCCAGACTTATATTTGAAACTTTTCAGAAGTGCAGGAATTATTTAGGAACGCTTGTGTCTGCTAGCAGGTTCTTAGGGAATTGAAAGCCAAAGGGCTGGGCTGCTGGTCTAGTTTGGGAAGGAAGAGGCGGGGGCTATATAAAATCCAACTTTGTTCCTCTGAATAGGTAACCATTTAATTGAGCTTAAAATATTCCTGAAACATACTCTGTTTTCCTATTTGTCGCTATTCTTATGGAGGAAAGGTCTTTCTGGGATTTTTTTTTTAAGAAAACTGGAAAGAAAATTTGCTACCATCAAATAATAATACAAAAATTCTTTCCTTTCCTGTTTTCTCTTGCACAATAGGCCTCTTTAAATTTAGAGGTGACTGAAGTGTGCAACTCACTGGAGACTAAAATGTGCTTAACGACACAATTCTTTGTGCAACTTTCTCAATAAGATGAAAAAGAAAAGCACTGAAAGATCATACACTCTTTTAGTCTCAGCTGATCACATATGTATTTATATATACACACTATACAAGGGGAATTTAAGTATGTACTGCATCTGACTGGAAGGAGCATAGTTACAGGGTATTTTATGCACACTAAGCAGTTTAGCAGCAGTATTAAAATTTTGTTTACCACAGTGTGTTGTGTCTATTTACAAGAGCAGTTTGAAGGCCACAGCTAAGGTTAGAAAATCAGAATAGGTCTGATTCAGTATGAGAGTTTTCATGTCCTGCATTCCCATCTATCAGGGAGTTTCGTACTGCTTTCCATCTTTGTAGGACTGGAGCCCCATGAAGAAAGAAAAAGCAGGGAGGGTAACTAGGAAATCTAACTGCCCCATCATTTTCCAATCATGTACAGATACTGTTGTCAGTGACATGCCCTACAAAATATTGTAAAGATGAGTACTGGCATTGTTAGCAGAATCAGAGAAAATCTAAATCCCTGAGAAGCTCTGATTATGAAAACACAGAGTTGGCAGAAGCTTCAGAGAGAGAGGATATGGACTGTTTCAAACCTTGGAAAGTTCAGCTGGCCACGTTCCACTTCTATTTCAGGACACAGTTAAGTGTTTTTAACCGACTTGCATGTGTGCAGCCGTACAAATTTGTCATGCAGAACAAAGGAATACATGTTTTAAACAAAACTGATTGGATTATATGCTTTACTCTGTTAGCTATTGAGGCTTTAATTAAAAAAAGAAACTCATCTCATTTGACAATGTGTCTGTACTGTGTCGGTGAAACCCCTGAAAATCTAATGGCTGCTATCAGTAGGTCTGGGACTAATGTCCTTCTTAGGAAGGAATGAGAAGGCAGCAGGGCTTGGGAAGACTTTGCTTTTTTACAGGGAACTAGAAACTGATCACTGGCACCTGCATCCTCAGCTGTAGTTAAGAAGCGAAGGATTGCTTTAATGTAAAACTTAACTGCCTGAGACGTGGCTGAAGTTTTACTGGAAGAATTGAAATCAAGTCCTAGCCCCCATCCCCTCTCTTCATGTGGAAAAATGCACACAGTTATTATAAAAGACATAGCTAATTCTGTGTTTGGATAGAGTAGACATAAATGTGTCAGCAACAGTATGGCCTCCTACAAGGGAGTGTATTTTTTCATAAATTTTGCAAGTTAAAGTAAGTGGAAAAATTTTCATCGTGTGCCAGTAAAATGGGATAAGGCTCTTTTAAAATGTTTTGACCATTATGGAAGTGCAATTTAAACTTCTAAGTATTTTATCTACTTTCAGTAATTATTTATCATATTATTTACATTAATTTTCGAATGTAATTTTTTGTCAGAGGCCACATGAAAAATAATCTTGAAATGGAAACAAGATCTTATTACTACTGTAAAACTATCTCAGAGTGAAAGCGTGATAGTAGAAAGTGGAGACTAATTGTGTCATTTCATCTCACAAACCAATTCCTAATGAAACACTTTTTTTTCTCTGGGATTTTCAGTGTATTTCTCTTTGGTTTTGTAATGCTCTAATTTTTGTTCTTTTGTTAATTGTACCTTAGCACTTGAATAGTGTCTACTGAAACCTCCAGGTGATTGTTTACTTTTTGATATGTCCTCTGATCATAAATGTTCTTATCTAGGAATTGATGTAGCTAAATGCAAGAAATTATGTACATTATGCACAGATGGATAATATAGCAACTAATAATAACAAATACAAATACAATTGCCAGCAGACCACGTAAGACTTTGGAATCTGTAATTTATTTTTTAATTTCATTATTTTATTTTGCAATTTTTTTTAGGAAGATGGAAGAATTTCTGAATCTTACACAACTAAAGACATCTTTGAAAGAAGCTATTTTACTAGATTATTATATTGCAGGATTTTGGTGGGCTAAAGAAATGAACTTCAGTCTTATCCAGCTCTCAGGATTCATGGATCTGTTAAATTTCACCTTGGAGAACCTCAGCAGTAAGTATAATTAAGAATTGTAAAATAAATATCTGAAGTGGAAGGCAAGAATGTTTCCCAGTCATTTTAATAAAGTGATACTTAATTACAAGTAATTGTGAAATGATTTATTTTCCTTTCAAATGTTGGTATGTTAGACCATGTGCCTGAAAAGAATTCTTACTGGCAGATGTTGAACTTTTGTTAGAGAAAACTCAAGTCTTTTGAGCAGAATAGTCCTCATTCTTCGTTCGTACAGTATGTGGTACAAATGGGCCAGGTCCTGAAGAGACCTTTTCTTTGCTATGGTAAAATAAATAATAATTACACTAGAGTGAGAGCAAGGAGCTCCTAAATTCCAATTCCAGCTGTCTCAGTGACTGACTCACTGTAGCCTTGGGCACATTTCTCCGCTGTTTGAGATATTCAGTACATCCTGTAGCGTTACAGCAGGTGAATTACATTTGTTTTATCCTTGGAGGTCAACTGTGAGACAGCTTTCTATATGGCAAATGCTGCACTTCTGGCACAGAATATATGTTAACTAAGGACTGGTGAGGGAAGTAAACTGGCATTGCTGCCGAAGATTAAAAATGACAGTGAAGGGACCATAGTTCCTGTGGCTACGAGGAAATTTGCCACAAAGCATGGAGCTTGGTCTAGTGGGAATGGAATAGCCAGGAAAAAAATGGTAGCAGGGTCCTCTAAAACCTTCTTTTTCAGAGATCCTAATGCTTGCTTAACAGTCACTTTGAAGGTGATTATGTTGAGAAAAGTCCATCCCAGAGGAAGAGTGAAAGGACTCAGCAGTTTCATTCAAAAGAGAAGGCGAATATTTAAAATCAAGCTCATAATAGTTACTATACTCTTCCACTGTAATTTAGTTCAAGGGCCTTTCTGACTTGGAATTTTGACAGAATACGTACGTGCTTTATGATCATTGGAATTCCAGTTGTCCT
Organism: Edolisoma coerulescens; assembly: GCA_013397115.1. Taxonomy (NCBI): domain Eukaryota; kingdom Metazoa; phylum Chordata; class Aves; order Passeriformes; family Campephagidae; genus Edolisoma; species Edolisoma coerulescens. Next base: position 273,671 of record VWZW01002151.1, read on the forward strand.
TCCTGTCTCCAATGAGAAAGTATCTTAACATATGCTAACTATATTACTATAACAATGGAGCAGAATGGAAACCCGTCAGAAGTGAGTTTTATGAGACCGTGTAATACATGTGTACACGACAGGCTGGTAGCACAACCCGTTATTAAAACTGACTGACTTTTTCAGGAATGTCATCTTAGTTGCATTAAGCTTTGCCAAACTTTTAACTCTTTAAGCTGAAATTTTCCATGGCACTGCCTGCTTTTGATGAATTTTTATATATAAAATTGCAGGTGAACCAGTTCGGTGGGCTTGCAGACAGAGGCTGTGGGAAGAAGAACCTATTTTGTGTCTTTTTTTTTTTTTTTTTTAACAGGTCTAATGCCCCGGTGCTTTGAGGTAAAGATAGAAGGTTTGGCAAGCAAAAGTTGTAAATTTCCTTTTTGCTGTTCTGTGGAAATCCATTTAGATTTGGCCAAGATATACGTGGATTTTAGAGAAAGAAAATGTAGTTTTTAAATGCTTGCAGGAAACTTCTTACATTTGCTTCACAGCTTAGTCCCCTGAATAATCCATTTTACAAAGTATGCTGTAGCCCAGGGCTGAGATGAATTTTCTTGTAATTACCAAACATTTCAACTAAAAGCAAAATTCTAATGTCTTCTATATTAATGACCCTTTCTTTTCCTCTCCCTGCACTGGACCCAATCCGCCTGGAGAATTAAGCTTGACATAATAGCAAGAGTAGCACTGAGCAGGAAGAATGGATTTAGAGAAGGAGGGTAGTGGAAATGCATTTAAGGCTGGCAAAGGAGCGAGGAAAACTGAGGTTTGGAAACTGGAGGCCGTGCTTGATTGGGAGTCAGAATGAGTTACATGATTTGATTCCTCTTCTCTCCATTGAGGGTAAAGTGCTCCTTACCTCACGGAAGTGCTGCAAGAGTCTTCCTGAGACAGGTGGTTGGGACTGAAAATCAGATGTGCAGAGGAAAGAGAAAATTTGGATGAGCTGGCAAACAGACACAGGGGCTGGGTGATCCTGTTATGTGCCTTCACTTCCCTACAAAGGGTGATATTTCTGGTTCTGTTGCTTTTCCTCATTTCCTGTGGCTTCTATTTCCTCTGCATTCTCTGTTTCTTTCTTGTCCCTTCCTGCATGGTTATTTATATTGTGCTGCCTCTCTTACTGAAAAGTGAGGTAAAATTTTCAAGCCTTTGGTTACTGTACCACTAAAGGGCAAAACTATAAAAGAACAGAAGTCTTCTAAGTCTTTTAATTTGTTTTCTGTACAAAAAAACCCAAGGAGTGTATCAGTAGACACATAAAACAATAAGGAAAATAAATCTATTTCACCACTGGTGGATATTTCCCCATTTTTTTTCCTGTAGATTTTTTAGATATAAAAGGAAAAATAAATTGTATTTGAAGCTTTTTTTTTTAAACTCCCCGTGGTTCTAGTGATGGCAGACACTGTGTGCAAATGAGAAAGATTAATCCTTTCTTTTTATAGGTTCAACAAGCACTGATACATTTCAGATTTTCCTCTTTGTCAGGACAGTTAACAAACAGAATTTAAATTCTAATTCCAACCTGTTTTGGCATTTGGTTTTGATTTCCAGGGTAAAAATGTAATTATCTGGTTTGGGAAGATACAAAAATGTCTCCAAGTTTGATGATACATGCAAGGTATTATGCATATTTCTGTTTATTCTATTATGACTGTAAGCACTTAAAAATATTGTTCACTCTTTTTAATATCTGTTCCTGTTTTAGTGGCTTATGTTGCAAGGGGTGTGGTCAGAAGAATAATCTGTTACAATACATAACCAGTAGGCTATTTTAAAGGAAAACATAATCTGCCTCTCAAATTTGCATATTATTCTGCCTGTAGTTCTCTGTGCACAGGTAAGAGGGGAAGCTGTAGTATCTTGAACACCCATTATTGTGATCCTTCCATGATGGAATTTTAATGGACACTTTATTGATGAGAATAATGGCAACAGAGAGAAGCGTTTGACTGCTGTTGCTTTCTCAGTTTTGTGATGGGTCATAACTAAAACTTCAAGAAGTCTTATAATTAAAATGGGCCAAAAAGCCTATCCCACCCTGTCATGTTTATACATAGTTTTTGTTCTTTGGGATTACTTTGCAGAAAAACGTATGACCTTGGGAGATAATTTAAAAGAACTTCAAGGAGCAATGTCTGGAATACGAGACACTGGCTCAGAAGAAAGAGGTGACCCGAATTTGTTCAGCGTTGAGCAAGCCAAAGCAATCATTGATTATTTGGTTATCAGGTATTTTTCTACACAATCTGTTCTTATTTCAGTAGTCTAATATAGCAGGGAAACGACTGATAAAATATCAAGAACAACAACATCAACCATTTTTTAGTTATTACTACTACTACTACTGCTATTACTAGTATTTTGCTATTTTACTGGATATCTTCCTACTGTGCCAACATACTGCATACACCAAACTTTAAATCATGAACAAGAAGAGAAAATGTGCAAGGAGCAGTAAAGATCTGGCCTCAGTTGTCAAAGCCCAGAAAATAAATTTAGACTGGAAGTTTATCAAAATGTAAGATTATGCTGAAAATATTCTTTTTGGGTTTTCTTTTGAGTGATAAAAGAAAACAGAGTGGTGTATGGACAACATCCTTGGTTTGCTTTTAAAAGCTATTTTTAGATTCCATCTGAATAAAACTGTAGATCTTGTCTGTTGCTCTAAGTATTTGGCCTTGACAGTTATAGTGGACTGAAGTGATTTAAAGTTTTGTACTTTACTGAATTAAGGTTCTGTTCATATAGGAGTCATAAAAATGTCACGTTTCAAAATCAGCAAATGTCCAGTATGTTCATGAAAAGGTTTTGTGACAGGTCTTGGCTTTTAAACAGAGAAACAGAAAGACATGCAAACAGCAGTAAATTCATTATTTATTTGAGAAAAATACTGAGTCTGATAGCAACAGTCATGCCCCTGTATAAATTTTTTACTGTACGGTAACGGGTACACACCTTCTTCCACTGCAATGCCATGGTTAAAGGCAGTGGCTGTACTCACATACCCCTGTTTGCAGTACATGATGGACAGAACGGTTCTCAAGCTGTTTAACCATCCATGAATGTCAGGGGCAAGGAGATGGAAAATTAAGAAGTTACTCCTGTAGTATATGCTCATCCACTGTACTGCAGCTGCAGTCCTTCAGCCCATTTTCTGACCCAAATGATGGGGGCCGGGGAGGGGGGGTGGATTTGTGGCAGATGGGGATAAAAATTAAGTAAGATCATGATTGATCCATACGCAGATTTGTTGGGAATTTTCTGATTGTTCTTTAGGAAAAGTTTAACGCAGCAAAGAGGGGGTTTTTAGAGTGTTTTCCTGAATGCAGAAAAGTATTTTCACTTGAAGACAGGCAAAAATACTAGGGTAGCTATTAGCCTTCCAGTTTAGAGTACTTGGATTCAGGTGGGGATTTAAACCCGTCACAGGCGATTTCTCTTACGATGGGGCTATAAAATTTGTCTCTTTCTCCTGCTCTCTGATTTTTTCCTTTTGTTTCTTTTTCATGTAAAATATAAAACACTTAAACTTCTTCCCATAAGAAATGGGAACATCTCTTTAAATCTCAAATTTCTCTAGTCAAGGCAAACTAATGTCCTGCCAAATACTAGCCCTAAACTAAAAGGAAACTTGGCATTTAAGATGTCTCAACTCCTTTTACTTCTCCCTTCCTGTCTGTGTCTTTTGTATATTTATATGGAACAAATGTTCTTTCCAAATAGCATGTCTGGAGCTCTTGTGTAAATTATCCATTGAGAGATATCTTGTCCTTGAAGTAATTCCTTCACAGTCGCAAGAATTTTGACCATCCTACTACCACCAGAGTATTAACTGGGCAAGAATACAATCAAGCTGCAAAACTTTTGCAGCAGAATGGTATTTTGGCCACCAAATATGTGGTTGTATGTCCAAACTGCTCAGTTTATTACAGATGTATGCTGTGGCGACGTCATGGATGTACACACATACACTGAAATGTATCATGTGTGTCCAGTTTATGCAATCCATTATTCCAGTCACTGGAATATGTTTTTCTAAATAAGAATGGAATTGGCACACTTAAATGGGTGTACTTTAAACTTTATGAACTCAGAAATAGGTTGAGTTTTATTGCAATTCAAATTAATGTGTTAGTTCAACATTTTTTCTTGTTTAATTTTAAATGATAGGCCTGTAGCTTTTTTTCTACTCAAGACAGTATGACATGTTGTAGTTCAGATCACATTTTTACAGATGAGCTCTAAACCCACGGGATTTATAATGGAAACAGGGACAAATGCTTAACCACATTGGCACAAACTGTGCAGCAGCTATAATGACACCTTCAGGTTTGGTGGAAGGTGACAGTTATCATCTTTTTATCTTGTCTCCTTGGGCAAACACACATCAACATAGCTCCTGACATTTTCTTTTCAGGAAGCGGTGGAGCTGGGGAAATATGTCATTGTTAATCACCTTCAGATTCTTGTATGACATCATAAGAGGGCCTATTCTTAACAATCTTACTTACACAAGTAAAATTATTTCTGTGTAATTGCTAGAAATACTGGTATGGATTTTTTTAATTGTTCACAACAAATAGAAACAAAAAAGGGCATTTTATGTGATGCCTGATAGAAGAAAGAAAACGACACTGTTTTTTCTAAATAAATGCTGATGTCCAATTTATGTGATTTGATTTAAAGAGCATAAAATGGAGGAATTCTTTCCTTCATAAAGGACGAGGTGCCAGGTTGAACAGAGATCTGTTTAAAAATAAAGACATGAAATTCAGAAATGCCAAAAATAGTTACTTATATTTTTGGGCATATATTTAAAATTATATGTACCTGTAACATAGTCCAAAAAGAATATCATAACACATTTGGAGGGAAGGGGAAAAGACCTCATTTTTAGGTGCTGTAAGTCTAGCTTATTTCCAAATCACTGGGATGAGAGAACAAATTTGAAATATTAATTTCTGCCAATCTGATTGGAAAGATATATGCCTTATTTCCTGTGTGTCTGTGATGTTCATAAAATATTTTTTGTCTTTTTTCAAATAATCCCTGTTAGAATTTTACCAAATTAGAGGTGTGTGTGAAAGGGAACATGTATTTTAATAGATCAGTGTGAGTAATTTCCAGGTTAAGTCCTGGACTCTCTTTAAACATAATTTCTGTGTCTCCACTGAAACATGTCAGGAATTCTTTGGTGACGTGCTGCAATAAAAATGTACTTAAATGAAATTGCAAATACTGTAAGAACTTAATTAATTGCCTGTGTGCTTGGGGTTTGGGGGAAGGCAGACTCTAGCTGATGGCAGCCAGACTTCTTACATGGGCCTTGCAGAGACCAAGCCAAAGGTATTGCTGATGCAGCTGATGGGTCTCCCAAGAAAAGAACCTGTGTCCTGTCCCTAGCCAGAAAGCACAGGAACCAGTTACAGATGTTGCCTGCAAATATTGCTGTACCTTTCATGGATACAGCAAGCAGGACTGCGATAAATTCTTGGAACCATTCTTCAACCTGGACTTGCTATGAAATCACAGAGCAGTGTTTTAAATCTTGTGTCAGAATGACGTGACAGAAGCCAGGAGTTCTGTATCATGATTATAAGAGAAGAACTAATTGTAACAGATGGACTGTGACAAACAAAACTTTTGATTAAACAAATGCCATATCATTGATCATTAGAAAAGGAAACGAAGAAAATTATTTAAAACACGTGAAACAAAAAGCCATACATGTTTTAAGGAAGAGAAATATTTTAGGCCATTGACAAAGTCTATTTAAAGTTACTTTTGTTGTAATACACAAAACTGCTTTGTGCCAATCTAGTTTTTTAGTTTTTCATTTGAGGAAAAAATACACTGATTTTGCAAAGTTACCTTGAGAGAATAAGTGCTTCTATTCTTTATTGTTTTGGTGTTCCAAGATGAAACTTTCTCCCTGTACTGGCAGCCCATCCCAGAATCTGAAAGGTGATTAGGCTTTGTTTCCTTCTTGTCTGCTATTGCTGATATTAAAGGCATAAGTATCCTGGTGATAAGTGTTTCAGGAATTGCTTTTTTCAGAGTAGAACTTTGTCTTCTCAGAGTTCAATTTCATAAGGGCTAAGTGGATGTATTTTTAAGTATCACACTGTACTTTCCACAGCCATCTGATAATAAATCCTGCAAACTAAATACGCTGCATGTTGTATCTGAAGTTAAACAAGTGTTTCTTCTTAAAATTTGGAGTATTACCATGCTGGAGGGTAACTCTTTGTCTAATAAAACTTGTAATATTGTTACCTTTCCAAAAACTTCCAGCTGTAATAGTCTATATTATCTTGTTTTTCAGCTTCTTTAAACACTATAAAGCATATGAATACCTCTTCCACCGTCGGAGAGAAGAACCTGTGATAAGTAATGAGGTGAGTCATTTATATAGATGGAACTCATTATGCAGAGTTACTTAACGAGTGCACCATAGCATATGTTTTGTATTGCTCAAAGCAACTTCATGTCAGCGTCCCTGCATTACTAACGTAAAATGGCTGATTAAAGAGCGCAAGTTAAGATGTTTTGATCCTCGTATTCAAAATTAATTTGGGATTTCAAAAAAGTGTAAATGCATTGCTTGGTTAAGCCGTTAGTTGTGTTAAATCAGGAACACTTTTGTGTAGGTATTTGTAAGTTGATGCAAGTAATTTGAATTAGCAACGTGTGAGTCTGACTCTGCTTTAAAATCAGAAAAGGTGGTGTGCCATGCCCAGTCTGACCACAGCTGTAATAGGGATGCATGCATGTGCATGTATGGAGTTTTATTTCTCCTGAAGCCACCAAGAGTTAATTACACTGACTGTAAAGAAACAAGCGAGCTAGAAATGGAGCATTTTGAAAGAATTCAGTTAACAATAGTGAGTTGGCTTCATGGTGAACTTTGTCATGTGTTCTAACTTACATGTGAAAAAATACATAGGAAGATGTGTTGATGCAGGATGTGGCCTTTAATCAAATGGACAGGTTCAATTAATCAAATAAACCTTCCTTTAGCTTGACTGTGCCTTTCGAGGGTATATGTTACAATACATTAAAAAATATTTGCATTTAAAACTTGTGTTAGAAGCCAACTGGTTGCCCAGGGAGGCACAGTAGTGTAACTTTTTTGATGGTACTTATATTTTAGCTTATCAGTACACAGTGAAGTTAAAATTAATGCACTGGAAAAATTCCTTTACACTTTCAGCTGCTATTTTGACTCTGATGATGTGGGATAATTGCTTTCCATGTGGCTTTTAAGTATTAATACTATATTATAAAATACATTGCATAAATATATATTATATTATAAAATAATATAATATATATTCTATAATTATAGAATATATTATGAATTATATTAATATATAAATTAATATTAATATTATAAAAAAGTACTTTTCTTTACATGGATGTAAATATTTGGAAATAATTCTGTTCATTTACAAGGTGGGTTAAAATTCCAACTATGATGAAATTGGTGACAAAACAGTCAATACAAAGGTAGAGCAGAACCTCAGCATTACTATGTTAGGATGGGGTTTTTATATTAGGTAATTAGATCAATGGGTGGTTAGCACTTCTAAATTGGTAAAATTGATTTTAATGAGGCTTTGATTAAGTAATTCTTGTGTAAATTTGGGTCATAAATCTTACAAGGTTTTAGACCAGCTTAAAAGAAATGCCTCTGTGTTTCCTGAAGACCCATTTCTGGGTGGGTGAGATCAGCGTGCACTGTCCCAGCCGCAGGAGGGGTTGCCCTGGGCAGGCTCTGCTGGGGAGCACCACCTCTGCTGAGGGTACCAGCACCTCTGGGCAGTGGCAGAAATGGATTTCAGGGAATGGCTTCGGTGATGATCCATCCAAGCAACAACTGTCACAAAACCCTGCATGACAATCTTTGGCTGTAACTCCTTTACGGCCCTTTTTTACCTATGGTGCCACTTCACTTTCATCCATCTGTTTTGTATTCTGAGCTCCATGGCAGAGAGCTTTTAATTTGTCCAACTACACTCCAACACCCAAGAAAATCAATACTTATATTCTGTTAGAGTTTATTTTGATAGAGTGATGCATTGTTCTTCAATAAGTAAAAGTTTAGAGCATTGAAGCTGCACATACAAATTTATGGCATTATTTGCACTTGCTTTATGTTTTAAAATGTGATGAGAGGTGAACCCAGCATAGACTTCAAATTCTTTTGCAGCAACTTTGTTTTATTTAGAAATTCTTATGCATAAAGGAAATCATTACTTCTCTTTTGCAGCCCCTTAGATGAACAGAGCTTTTGGGGCTGCCACGGTTTGGTGTGTGTGGCTATGGCAGGAGCACACCTGGGGTTGCCTGCTCCATGGTGCATCTGCTGCTCAGGGAACAGGAGATCGACTGGGAAATCCATGTGCTGAAAGTAGATAGTAAATGTGTGCTGAAAGTTTGGCTGCTGTCCTGTTATGTAGACCAATGTCTTATCAAAAAAAAAAAAAAATAAGGCCCCTGCAGGCTCACCACAGCCCAGAGCTGAGTGTGATCTTGGCTCTGAGCTGAGTGCAACTAATGTCTAAAAAGTTTTCCTTTAGCTCCAGCAATAAAAGCCTGTTCTTTGGGAACAGGATGCTGTAAATTGTAATGGCCAGATTTGCCCAAATAACAAGAACCACGGTGTTCCAAGAGCTTAATTACAGCATTATCTCTTTTTGCAAATGAACACTTCGAGACGAGTCAGTGAAATGACTTGCTTCAACAGAATTGATTTGCTTCCACTGAAATGGCTTTAGCTCAGGGAGTATGTGTGCCGAAAGAATTACCTACTGAATAGAAGCCCAACAGCCTCAGGAGAAGAGCTGCTTCTTTAAAAGAGATGCTGCTACAACAAATAAAAACTGTACTCAGTGTTGTAATGGATATCCTTTCAGGGAAACCACAGCGTGTGTTTTCCAGAGAAATCTTATAGCGATGGGTTGTAAAGTCATTGGAATTTTTTTTTTTCTCTAGCACAGGCAATTATACAGTGTTCTCAATCAAGCTTCCTTTTTGATCTTTCACTGCAGTTATTTCCAAATGGCCCTGTCATTTCCTGTGTAGAATAAAATCAGACAAGAAAAGGGAAATGACTCAAAACTCAGATTATGCATACAATATCTGTGGCCGTGCCACTTAACAAAATCTAAGTTATTTAAATGTAGCACATAATTAGTGGAGCTTCACAGTCTGATTAATATTCTGCATTTGATGCAGCTAGCATAATAAAGCCACTTCTGTAAAACACAGACAGTGTTCAAGTCTTTTAAAAAAGGTAACAAATGCCAGGCTAATTTAAATATTTTTTTTTTTGCATTGGCTAAAGCCTTTAAACCCCAAACTGCCTGAGGTGATCATATTGCCTAGGAAAAAAAAAGGTTAAAACAGAAAGACATGAATGCTTGGTTAGATGATAAAACACACATCACACTTCTAACCTACTTTGACAGTATTTAAAATTTAAAACTTGCCTTTCCAGCTATCAAATCCCTTACTTCTCCTTCATTCCAGATCTACAAAGACCTATATATTATGTATGCATGAATACCTGTTAGAAAACATGACGGTACAAGGAATTGCTGAGATGTGTTAAGATTGCCAAGTAAATTCATTGCTTTTTTTTCCTGTTACTATTATGAGCAGTTCCCCCCATTTAGAATGATTACAGAAGAAGCTGTGCTTTAGCTCTTCTGTGGCTATGATCCAAAATAAAATGCAAGTAGTGCTACCGTACCAGGGTTCTTCAGGAATATTGCTGTTAAAGATACTGGTTTTTTCCTTCTGCCTGTTCTGGACATTTTGCTCTCTAGCTGTGATTTAATATACCTATACTAGCCTGCAATTTCAAGGAAAGCAGAAAGAGTTCAGACTAAATCTTGATGTGCAGGGATTCAATGGAGCAATTCCTATTAACACATGTCAGATCTTATAACAAAGGTTTAAATTGTTAATACATGAATTGTGTAGAAGTTTTTATTCTATTTCTATGTTCAGTTAATTTATTTTGCTTTGATAGGGTGATATATTACGACATATCTTGCAATTTTTTTTCTCACATTTACAAATTGTACCTTATACTGCAGTTCATGTTTTTTGCTGCTCTCTGTTGTGTATTTTTGGATGGTATGAGGCTAAGGTCTTTTGGGATTATGTCTGCTTTGAAACATTTCCTAATAAAAATAATGTGGTTGGTAAATCTAGTTTTATTCCTAGTTGCTTTAGCCAGCCTGATGGAGTAATCTGCTATTTTATGGCCCAGATGACTAGCTAAGTTTGACTTCTTGAAATAGTAGTGTACATTGTAATTTTCTTTAGAGATGTCATAGTGGGTCAGGTTGCAATAAAAATATCGAAGATTAAATTTAATGGCACTGCAGATTCAGTATTATAGCAGTCACTAGATATCATCCTCTGTACTTAGAGTTCCAAAACTGTTTCCATTAATGCTTTCTTTCCATGTACTCCTTACTTTCTGAAGCATTAAGCTTTTGGACTGTGTCTGGTCCTTATCCAGTTGTGGGTTGGGTTAGGGTTTTTTCTTAAGTTTGAACAAAATCCCTTCTGTGTTTGTATTTAAGGAGGTGGATAGGATGAATATGCTTTTTGAAAGCTAATAAAGCTTTTTTTTTCTTCTGATGGCAAAAGCCCTGAAGTCTGGGACTTGACTTTGATACATAGTCCTTATTAGGTGTTGAATATTTAGATTGGTTAATCGATCATTGTTTAAACAAATTTGCTCAATGATTTCTTGAGAACTGCATTTTAGAGATGTATGAAACCAGAACATTTCCATAAGCATATCAGTTCACACTACAGAAACTCATTCCCTAGCTAATGGAGTGCTTTTCAAAGCCTGGAGGTTTCAGATATTTGTAGTGCCTAAAAACCAGTGAGTTCAGTTTTTGTAGCTTTGTTTTCTAAATATCACTGTGGAAAAGCCATCAAGAAGAGCATAGGACTGGAAGGGATGTCTTCAATTGTCAGCTCTCATGCTGCTTTCTCCTAGGGAAACATTCATAATCCTCTTCAGAAACCTGTCAAACTCCAGTTTAAAAAGTTAACTTTTTTTTGTCTTTGCTCTTTCAGTTAGGAAGTGCCCTGGTGCCTGGTTTCTGTAATTGTTGTAAAACTTCAGTTTCTGGTCTGAGTGTATTCATGACAAGCTTATGTGCATTTGTCCTTGTGCCAGTTTGTGCCAATATTGACCTTTAGCTCTTGTTCCATCCCCAGTGTTTATTTTTCTAGTGTATAAAGAGACAGCAATCTTATTGTCAGCCTTCATTCAGCTAGACTAGAAAAGCCAGCCTCCTCTAATCTTTGCTTTCAAGGTAGACTTTGATACACGTGTTCTTACATCCATACCAGCCTCTTGTCATCCTGTTGGCCTTCTTCTATAATTGTTCCACTTTAAATCAGTTTTGTTAGAACATAAATGCCCAAACTGACATAATATTGTTGCTGAGATAAAAGCAAGGCCTTGTAAAATATCAATAGTGCTTTCTTTTCCTCTGCTGGGAATAGCCTGCATGATAGGTCCTAGAAGCACATTTTATACCTGTATCATGTGGCTGTCTCATCATACATCTGCTATTCTGGTTCTCCTTTGTTATTGTATTTTCCAGCTGAGGTACTCCCAGTGCACTGTAGGTTTTAAAAAAAATATGTCCCCACAATGTCACCTCCCAATTTGTCATTGAATGCAAGAGTGAATAGTCTTCAGGGCCGTTCAGTCCCATCTGTGTGGTATTCCTGCCCACTCATGAATTGATCGTGTCTCTCACATTGCTTTTGTCTAGAAAATTAGTTATTTAATAAACTATGAAATTAGTCTGGCATTGCGTATCTTTGATAAACTGATGTTGTGTTACATTCCATTTCTCTTTCATTTCCATGCTCTTATTTATTTTTTTCCTTCAAAACATGTTCCTCAAGCCTTTACTGCTATGAAGATCAAAACTACAGCTTCAGGAGTAGGTTCATTATTTTCCGTTTATGGATGTTTAAAACTGGTACTTGGTCTTTTGATGTCTGAGGGGAAATTTTTGATGTCCGTTACAGAAGTGTGTCGTACCCAGGTCCGGATTACTGAAGTAAGCAGCTGGAGAGTCAGTGGGTTTTGTGACAAAATTCACAGATATCCAGCCCTTTGATCTTGAGGCTTGCTATGGCTGTATCCAGAGATCTTGAAGGGCTTGTGATTAGTCTGAATGAAAAGTGGAGTCTGTTGGAATTGTATGCAGTGCTACTTCAAATATTTAAGCATCTCTTGCCTAGTAGAAACAACCTTTGTTTCCAAAGATTGTGTTGGTATGCTTGTGTGTCAGTAGGGGAGATACACTGACCTTTAGCAGTTACATTTCCGTGTAGGTCACATGCTGACGGTCTTCTACAGCAGTTTTACCATTCCTGAGTTTTGGTAGCTGAACTGCTCTGCCCTGAAAGCTGGTGAGAGCTCCAGAGAGCTGGTGGAATTCATAAGCCAGTGCTGAGTACTTTTACAATGCTTCAGAGAATGATTAACAAAACGTTTTTTAAATTATTTTCTTAGGAAACATCAAATACAAAACAAGCCTGCTTTTTAACTCGGTAACATGCGTGAAGTCACGAAAGAAAAGAATTCAGGCAGGACAAATGCCAAATAGCTGACATGGGCTGTGCCTTCAGTGTGCTGAGCACCATGGTTCTGACCCAGCCAGCGCTTCAACAAGCGCCTCTTTTTAACAAATTGGGGACTTTAATTTCAATGGACCTATTCACATACACAGAATTAAACTGAGAAGTGACTGGGGTCACATTGTTCAGCACCCTGGAGGATAAAAAGCTGAAGATACTAGAGAAGAAAAAAAATTGAGCCTCATGATCACTTTTTAGTTCAGTTGTACAGTTGACAAAGCATCATGGTTTTTGACTGTATGATGTTAGAGAGAGGGGAAAAAAACTTGAATTCTTGGCAGGAAAACACTTCTGGAACTATGCAGGAATTAATATATACGCAGATGTGCTCTATGAGTTTCTAAATTATTTATTTAGAAAGTGGCTTGATTTCCATCTGTGTGTGTTTGTATGTGTGTAAACACACATAGTTGTGATAAGAGCAGTAATGGCTTGTTTATTTGCTGGAATGCAGGGCAGCTAGGAATTGTAGGCTTTGACTGGAAGGATAGTCAGTACATTAATGACAGCCTGTTTCTGCTATTCATCAGAATGTTCTACAATCCAAATGATTAAATGCTCTATCAGAAGACTACAGCACATGTTTAAAAATGGTTATCAATCAAGATGTAAATTTTAATAGAAGACATTGAGATTGGCAGAAATTTATTGACTTGGAGAAATTTTAAAGTGGTTAAGCAAAGTAACTGAAGGCAGACTATTAGGATATGAATTTTGTTTTACTTCTCTAGTATTCCAGAATAGCTTACTCTGTTGGTGCCCTTTGGGAATTCTATTTTTTTACTTGACCAGCATAAAAGAAAGTACTTGGAGCTGAGCAAAGATCAGTAATTTTGTTTCATAGAAGAATCTGAGACTTTTGCAGTTTGATTTAATTCCAGTTTAAAGCAAAAAAATAAACACTTAACAGAATTGCTATTCTTACATGTCTGTGTTTAAACTCCCTGACACCAAAGCAGTGCTCTTGAAGATCATTTCAGAGCCCCAGCTCCATCCTGGTGCCAGACAGTGTAGTTGGCTCTGCTGGAGCAAGGCCCACATGATCTAGGGGTCTGTGGTGTGCCCTCAGCTTTCCATAGGGCGTGTTGCTGGGGAGACAGGAATCTGGAAAACAGGATTCTATATCAGCCAATGTGGCAAACCATTGGAAGGGCTTTGTGCATGAGCTGGTGAGAGCCAGGTAGGCTGCTGCTGGCATGTTGGCAGAAGGTTATTAGCACAATAACTCATTTTTAGGAAGTTCAAAGAACATTACTTGAAAGGAATCTGCCAAAAAAAAAATAGAGACACATTTTATTTTGAGCCCAATGCATTATGTCTGCTGCAGAACAATGCTATTTTCGGTGTTAAACTCTTCCATGTAATGTAGCAGGGATCAAGCAGTTATTCAAGAAGGTGCCACATTTCATTTATATTTTGCTGGTTCAAATTTAGCTGCCTTTTTCAAAGTTGTTTGCCAGCAGGTACCATTTTGGTGCCTGCCTGTACAGTGTGACTTACTGGAGACTGGTTTTCCGGAGCAACTGCCCTATTTCCAAAATTTCCTGCATAGTTTTTGGTAATTGGCAGACAGAGATCCATGACCTTATACTGCAATGAACAACTATTTTGTACCCATTACCTTTATCTGCAGCTTTTCATCATCTTGAAGATTAAATTGTATTCATAAAAGTATCTGTGGAATGGGCAAGTGATGTGATATTTCATGGGAATGTATCCCCACGGGTGAATATTTATGTATCAAATTCATACATCTTGTGACCTTATGTTATGAATAACATGTTGACCTTATTCATATAAATAAATAGCATGACATTTCCTTACCGTGATGATTTATAATCAATATACATTTTAATAAATTTTCATCTGTTTAGTTGATGTTATGAGGACAAATGTAATCCAAGTCTAAATAACAGACAAGTTTTGCAATCCTTTAAAGTTCCTTTTTAAAATGCACCAGAAAGTTTGTATGTCTTCTAATTTCACCTTGAATTTTACGACTTGTCATAAGATACAACATAAAGTATTTTTACTGAACATTGAATCTGATGTATTTGAATATTTAATTCATAAAACATTATTTTGATTTCCTATGAATATGCTCAACTCAGCAAAATGTGGTGTTACTCATTAGAAAGCTGAGTTTTATAGGATGTCTGGTTGGTATGTGAGGTAACTTATATTGCTACTTAGGTTTACATTTAATAAACCTGAGCTAGGAAAATTGTTTAAATTTCAAAGAAAAGATAATAAATAAAATGAGGGCATCGAATATTAATGTGAACTGTGCCTTTATTTTGTTAAAGCATTCGAAGTTAAATAGTGGTGGTCTGTTAACAATCTAGGGCTATTTGGCAAGTCTCTAAGCTTACTCAATAATCAAAACATAAAAGGACAATGGAAACTTTTCACAATAAAAGAAAAAGGAGTTGAGTACAGAAACCAAACAAATTATTCTCTGCTTTTTCTTGGTAAGGAGGTGAACTTTATAGGAAGGGCAGCAAGCTCTGAGTTAGAGGTGCCTTTTCCTGCCTTTGTTATAAATTACATCTGTCTGTGAAGAATCCTCTCCAGTTACTTCGTGGTTCATGGCTACGGGGGAGGTGTGCGTGTCTATCTGAAATGGGGCAGAGAGAGACAGATTGTGGGGGAGCCTTTTCATTTTACTGGTTTGTTTTTCACTTAGGAAATGGCAATTCTAAGCATTAATTTGCCTTGCTTACTAAATATACAGATGGATAAAATTCCTAAGAATCCAGCTGTGTAAATAGATTATTAACAAAACAACTGTTTTCTTCAGCATTTGTATTATTTGTTCTTTGTAGCTTGATAGACTTTTGGAAGACTTCAGCACCGTTTAGGTTCAGTGTAATCATTCAAAATGTTTTTATTAGGGCTTAAATGAGGAAAACATTTGGCAAAGTTTATCCAAAGCATAATGTTTGATTCTTTCATGAGAGTCTGAATACACTGTACCAATATTGTAAGGCACCAGGAATATGGGAATAAGCTGCCAAATGGTACTGGAAGGAGAGCCATATACATACTCGGGGGTAGTGTGCTCTCCATGCCCTCCTTCCCCTGCACCTGGTGAGCACCCAAAGAGATCAGGCTGAGGTAGCCCAGGTGTGACAGTGCAGGGACTTGGTTCTGGCCCCTTTCTCTCCTGTCTGCAGTTTCCTTGACCATTTGATCCCGAGGCAGGAGTTGTTTGCAGGCTGCTAGCGACAGAGCAGGGTGGGAAATCCTGTCCTCCCAATCCCTTCTTCAGTGTGGGCTGATGGCCAGCTCCCACCAGCTCCAGCCCTCTGAGCCTCACTGTCTCCTCTTCTGGTTTGGGAAGTAGGTTCCCATCTGTCACTTCCATCAGCCTTAGCTAACCTTGTGCTTCCTGAGTCTCCCACAAATCCACTGCGTTTCTGTGGAAGCTGAGACTTCATTATGTGTTTCCAGCACTCAGAAAAACAACACTAAATAGGTAGTCTATACTGTATCTCCTCAGGGCAGGCTTGAAAACACAGCAGCTGGAGCCTTTTGGTGTTCTTCATGGTTAAGACTATTATCTAAAGTATTTTATGGTTTGGCTTCCCACGTGCACTGTTGAAAATTTGGTAGTGAACTCATCCTGAATCTCCTCTTGGCCAACTTAAAGCAAAGAGAAGGAATACTTAATTGTTTATACTTGATGTTTGCTTTTTCCTACTTGTTAGAGTGGGCAGACTCTTTGGCTGACTTTAAGATGTTTATGTGGTGAGTGTTCACCTTTATTTTTTTTTAAGGCTGATTTCATCCTCAAATTTTGTCCTCTGACTGGAAAGCCCACCTCAGAGCCCGTGTAGGTTTTGCATAATTACATCGCAGATGTGCTGTGTCCAGGACAAAACCCAAACAAATACAGATGTTTTTGGCTGGAATACCTCGAGTTTCTGCTCTCCACTTTTATGACAAGTGGTCCTTCTGACCTTTTTGGTTGGTTCTACAAGAATCCGACAATATTGTAAATACATATTGCAGAAAATATTGTTACTACTCCCACAGAAAAGGACATTTTGCGTGAATTATATGCTAATATGCATATGACTGTTTTCTTAGTATAAGAATTCATGTGCTTGGTGTGTTGTTTCTGTTCTGTTCAAATAACACTGGGCAAGGAAAAATATCTCCTGTGCAGTTGCACTGTCGTTTAGTTCGACTGTGCATCTCAAATTTGGCTTGTGAACACAATCTAAGGAAATGGCATAGATTGTAAGTGATAAAGATGAATGTTGTGTGCTTCATTTATAGGAATACCATCCAAATATGGTCTCAGGGTTGTGAGAACATCCTTTGCTTGAGAAGTCTTGAATTTGCGTTGATCAAGGCTGTGGACAAGTTTCAGGCATTAACAGGCTGGAATTCAGGTCTGCCTCTAGATTTACTGGATGTTGTGTGTTGTGAAAAGATTGCAATACATTGCAACCAATGCATGTAGTGCTCTTGTGTAATAAAATGGAAGAGTGCTAGGGATGTTCCTTAGAGATTATTCTACTTTGAATATCTGCTTTACATTCTCTCAGCGTTTTTCTTAGCATTCATTTTGTATTCATGGTGCCCGTTTATCATTTTTGTCTCTGTCTGTTATACATTTAGGATCTTAATGATTTCCTTTTGTTCTAAGAAAGATACTGTGCCAGCTTTTTATATTCCTCAGGAATTAGGATGTAGTTGAAGACTTACATTTGGAGAAATGTTAAATTACCTGTAATGGTCATATTTCCAGTGAAGTATTGAAAAGTTTTACTGTCATTTAGGCTTGTCACAATAGCCTATTTTCAATTTTTAGCGTTACTGTTGCCCTGGCAGGTCTAGATTAAAAAAAGTGAGGGTGAGAGCCTAGGTTGCTGACTTTTTTGGGAGGGGATTGGGTGTTTTTGTGTGGCTCCTNGGTCCACTGTGGTGCCCTCCGGTGGAATTTCTAAAAATGTCGTTATGTTTCTGTCGATTTTGAGAATGACCCCTTGAATCTATTGATACTGCATGCATGCTGGTATGGAACTGTGCACTGAACCATTAATTTCTCTTTAATAATCATGGTTTTTTTGAGAAATCAAGGAATTGTCAAGGTGGAAGTAAGGAGCCAAATGTTACTTATTTTGCCATGACACAGATTTTATCTTTTGTCCCTCCTCCTTGCTTGCAAATAGAGCTCTCTGAATTACTGAATGTAAAATGAATATCCTTTTCTTTGCAACCCTGACACCGCCAAACACAATAGGAGAAGTTAAAGACAGGATTTCAGTCTTATCTCTGTGTTTCTGAACTACTGCTGGTTTGTCTTCAGTTCATACTCTTGTTATTCATACTGGTTTTATTGCAGTATGTTTAATTGTCTCTTTGTTCTGATCAATCCTCAGTTAAATGGGTAAATAATAAAAGAAAGAGGGTACATAATCAAATTACCAGCAGTAATTGGTCAGTCCAAGCATTACTGGAACTTTATAGTGAGTGGAAAGAACAGGGCTTTGGTATCAGAGTCAAAAAGGACAAGCCTTTAAAACTGACAACACAAATACATTGGCACATCTTTGTGAATTTAAATTACAAATTATTGTGCATAATCAGAATCAGAGCAACTGGAAAATCGTACACCATGGATAGACTTTATTAATTTTGGATACAAATGACAGACATTAGAGAAGCTTAGAAATCTGACAGACTAGGAGAATCTTAATATTTGACAAGTGTAAGATAAAATGAGAATTTGTCTCCTGGATTGCTGGGTTTTTTTCTTTCTTTCATAGTAGTGGGAACATTACACAAACTAATAAGCAGCAAACCATATGCATTAGAATAAAATGTAGGAGTCCGTGGTAAGGAAGCTTATTTAGGTAATGGTAAAGTTTGAATGTTGTACATTAAATGGTCAACAGGACATGGTGTATTGCACAGGGGACTGGATTCCTCTGGGAATTGGGAATTAAGCCTTAAAGTTTTTCAGAGCTCGATTGCCATTTTAATACATTTACAGCTTTGCACACCATAATGTGAGTTGGTTTTGTTTCATTTTGTAGTGAACCAATACAATTAAAAAGACAAATCTGCTTTTTTCTTTAACATTTATCTGTTAACATACTAGCAATTTTATTAGCAAAATAAATTGCTTAATCAGATAGGTACCAATAACTCTAACCTATACGCGCACATAGAATTTGATTTTTTTTTTATTTTCATTTTCTCCTTCTACCAAATCAATTGGAGAAGAATGGACAAAGAGTTAAGAAAAGGTAGCATGACTTAACGAACTAAACCCTGCTCTGTGGAATTCAGTTGTGTAAAAGGTCATTTTAATAGATTAGTGCTGCTTGCAGGATTCTGTGTGTCAAATCTGATAAGATCAGTATGGTGGGGAAAAATTAAAGGTGCTCATGAAGAGTAAACTAAACTTGACCAATGCTACAATAAACAGTGGTGTTCCAGCAGGGTATTGCAGCTTCATTTTTACCTGGCAGTCAAGATGACTCTCTGAACTTCTTCCCAGTTAAGACTCAATTTACTCAGGCTGCATAAAATCTTCAATGTGACACTAGTGTTCTGTGGAACTGTCTTCAGGGAACAGTAATTTCTACTCATCAAAAACATCTTGAATTTGAAAATTACAGAATTTGAGATGGAGACTTTTGGACAAATTTATTATGGGATAATGCTTGAGAAGGCTTGTAAATTCTGTCCTTCTATCACCGTTGTCAGGTATAAGTTTTGAGTGAGCAGCTAAGATTCACTTTCAATTCACGTGTCCTCAATCCACTGTGCCCCAAGTAAATTCAGGGGAACTTCTAGGATTGTATCTAAAATAAACACTACATTACCATGATGTGTAATGTTGGCAAAATTTGGCCTCAAACTGAAAACTATTACATTAAAAATATTCTCTCTAAAATGCAAACATCCCGTATTTACAGTTGTAGAAAATAGCGCTACAGCTTTGGGATGTGTGGGTGTATGTGTGTATATATAAGTAGAGTAGAAAGTGCTGTATTGGTTCATCTTGTGGGTCATTCCCAAATAAGACTTCATTTGAAAACATTTTAACTAATTGTGCTTTGTATTTTCTGTAGCAAATTAGGGAGCCTAGTTAGTTTTCAGCATTAAGAGAAGGTTGCTGCAGTATTTCTGCAGTGTAACAGGAATTATATTTGTTAATGTACTTTGGGAGCATTTAAATTCTAATCACGCAGACGAAAGGAAATTTCAAGTGATGGCAAGTAAATTTAAATTACACAACAGTAAAGACTTTCATACCTTTGAAAATATTTCAGCACTGGCTTTTTTTTTTTCACTTGCTTTGATTATCCATGATCACAGCAGCAGAATTCTATTGCTGTTGCCATAATTTCTAAAGCATAACTGTGCTAACATGAAATATGTATATATAGGTACATTTGCCAACTTGTTTTAATTTTGTCATTGGCTTTCCACCTCATGTTGTATTGGGAGGGGCTGCTGATCAGTGCAGTGGCTGAAGGAGAATGCAGAATTGTTGCAGGAGAAAATGAAGATAAGCAGGCAACATTTGCAGAAAAAGTAGGCATTTTTTTCTGTGGTTTCATATTGAAGAAAATAAGATTTCCATCCCAAAAAACCTGTCTCTATGACCTCTGGGAGCCCTCAATGTGCCAGCCAGCATTTGCTGGCCATGCAGGTGTGAGTGGCTCACGAGCACTGGGTAAGGCAGGATTTTTATGCCACATAAAATTGTCAGCTTTGCCCTTCTTGAGCAATCCTCTGGATCAGGTCTCACAGCTATGCATGTCCAGTAATCTGATGGATATGGCTTGGCTTCTCCTGCAAGCTGGGTCTTGGCTAAGGTAGAAAAATGCAATACAAGATATGTAGTAACTGTGGAAGGGAGGGCGATTCTTTCCAAGGAGGCATTTTCCTACCCTTCTCTCACTCGATGTCCTCCTATCATGAGACTTCCCACTGCTTCTGCAGCACCTGCTTATTGTAGAAAAGAGAGGAAAGAACTGAGCAGCACTGTGACCAAAACCAGAATTCCCCAATTTTTTTTTTTTTATTGGTGTGTTTAACCTCTGCTCTTTTAATCATGTGCACAGCAGGGAAAAGGAGATGTGCTCTAGCAACTTGTCAGCTATGAAGCAGTGCAAATTTTTAGCTAGAAATCATGCTATCAGTTGGCAGTAAACAATAAGTCTGCATATAATTAATTATTTAATAAATTTTGAGTTATGCTATTCTTTTAATTATATTAATCAGGCAGGCTTCAACACTGCGAGCCTTAGGGCTTGAAGTGCAATTTCAGTGCTTTGTAATAAATTTGCCGAACTTTGGAAAAAGATGAAATGGCTTAATATTAAACATTTGCTTGATTTAAATTTTACTAAGCCATGCACTTTATAATTCATATTCTTTCGGTGCAATGTACAGCCCCAGCAGAATGACCATAATAGTAATTGTGAGTAAGCATTCCTTTTGCACACAGGTTTTGCTTATAAACGTGATGAATAAAGGCCTGGCTATCGAGGGAATGGTAAAGATCTACACAGCCTTGCACTTCAAGGTCATTGGTTCAAGCACACATCAATAAAGACAGAAACTTAACATCTGACTGCTGCTTCATAACATACATTAAATGAGTTAGTGGTGTCAGTGGAGACAAGGAAAGGAAACAACCAGTTCAATAACAAGACAAGAGGTAGGACTAATGCACGGGTCCAAAAAAGAGGAGGAATCTGGAGATATCCAATGTACTCCTGTCTTCCCCTGCATGCAGTCCTAAGGGCTGTACTCTCCTCAGTCTGGAAAGGTTGTAGCCACCCTACTTGGTCTCATTTGATGTCATAAGCTTAATTGGGTTGAGCTGGGGAAATACTTCAGTCGAAAAGGATCCAAGGAAAATGCAGGTAGAAGATGGTTTGATGATGAAGTAACAGTGAACCTTGTTTGGTGCTGCACAACAGGCTCTTTGAAGGGAGCTGCCACGCTGATATCCTGGCCACTGGTCATTACCTCAGGCATATAAATCACAGGCAGAGAACAGTTGGCCATGGTGTCCTCATGACTGCCTTCCAAGTGAGTAATTACAGCCTGCCAATGGTAGTTCCCTGGAAAAGTTAATCGCATGAGGTGCTCTCTCTTTTGATCAGTTGTGCAGTGTGATTGTTGCTTAAGGCTCATTTAAAGAAGTAGTTGCTTTCCAGTGATGTGATTCCTTTATGTGAGACCTTTATGAACATTAGGTGTGTTTAGGGGAAGGAGTTTGTGGAACATGGCAGTGCTTTTTTTATTAGCCATTTCATATTTAGTTGTCAAAATGAAGTAAATTGCTTCTGTCTGCTCTAAAAAGTGCATTATTTTTCCTGCAGCTTTTTCCCTTCCTTTGGTCTTCTTGTTGTCATTGTTTGCTTTGAAATCTGGGCTGAGACTGGACCCAGGATGTCTTTACTTAATGTATACATGGGGCTTAGTGAAAGAACTTATTTCAGCCATTATAAAAGAGCCCTGTGACTTCTCCTCCCTGGTAGCTTTAGTTAGGAACACAGAGAAAAAGGGGGGAAAAAAACCCAAAAAACTTGCCCTAAGTAGCTCCTATATTAATAAGCTCCCTTTAGAACATTTTCTGAGTAAGAAGGAAACTAAGGTGAGAAAAACCAAAGAAGGAGAAACTCAGCCTCCTAGACAAATGAGTTTCCAGAAAAAAATACAGAGATCTGCAACCCTCATTTAGTTTGGTTTGTTTCTTTTGCCCTTTAGCCTTTGTTACTTGTATAACATAAAGTTTTTATACCTTTGGAAGAGGTTTTAGTCACAGGTTTTTTATAGTTTTAATATGAGTATACATTGAAAATACTTAGTAATATTTTACATTTAATGTGGGATTTTCTTTTTTTTCCTCAACACTTCACTGAAGCAGAAAGCATTTTTGGAAGAGCTCTTACCCATCTGAGCCACTGAATTAGTCTAATGTAGCAGTTGTTAATTGATAGGTGGTTTCACTTAATTGTAATGGGGAAAAGCCAGTGGAAGATTTTGCAATGGAATTTTATGAATGAAATTGTGGTTTGCTTTTAAATAAGTATGCGAAACTCAATGAAATGATCTCTGGAACTTTTGTGCGTATTTTATTCAATAACCTTAGCCCATGTTTGTTTTTATGAGGAAAGTGAAGTTCTGTGTCTTTTTTTAATGTAAAATGTCAAAAGCTTCTGTATAAAATATACATTTCAATCTCTAGGTATTCATGCATTGCAAGAGTATTATTTCTTTTCATAAAGGATTCTATCTAAATGCACATAATAACTTTTTTTTTTTTTAAGTAGCCCAGGGGGAAATTATGCAAAGGATATGTCACTTCTTTCCTGAAAGAAAACGAGATAATTAATCCCTCACTTTGCACCTTGTTTATTTTGCCTCCAAACTTGAATAGAAAACTTTTTTGACATAAAAAGCAATTAGGTTTTTAAATTGTTGTCATCTCTGTTAGAAAATTACACAGACTTGAAGTAATTTTAAAAAAATAAGAATTCTTCAATCTCAAGGTACGGCAACCTGTGGTATTTAGTTGGAGGATTTTTAGGGTTTAAAAGAAAAAACCCTGAACTTTTATATTTCAAAATATTAGTGCATCAGCTTTATTGGGAAAAGCTGAAATTGTTCAAATGACTTCAGTAAAACAATTTGGACTACGATTCCCGGAATGCTCATGAAGCTGACATGTCTACATGTTCTCAAAAAGTCATAATCCATCATTCTGATGCTAGATCGATGGATTATGACTTTCTGATGTCAGATCTGTGAATTAAGGCTTTTTTGAGTACAGCCTGCTATCCAATTATTGCCCCTATTCATATATTATAAATCATTATTCCTTCACCAGGTAGTCAGCAGTTTCTATTTCCTGAAGTTTCAGAGCCTTCTTTTTTTAGCCATTGTGGCGCTCCCATTGAGCAATCAAAAATGGAGAGTGCTGACCTGAAAAATAAAGCTTCTATCACAGCAAATTGGTGAGGGAACAACAGTCATTTCTAATTCTTCTAGTTTCTCTTGAAGTAAAGGGTATTAGATTAGACTGAAACAAATCTCATCCCCTTCCTGCACAAACAAGCAATATAATAAGTTAATACAAAAGTTGTTGGCATGTCTTGACTTCATTTTTAAGTGCTCATGCCTGAGTTTCTTAAAACTGATGCTTTCTTCTGAGATGTTGACTTTTTTTTATGTGAAGACAGATCAGCTGATTTAAAGCTGAAATTTGCCAGCGTGCTACCTTAAGTGACTGTGTCTGTTAGGTGCTGTTAAACTGAAGTTCCTTTGGATGAATTATTTATAGAGTAATAAACTTACCTCTAATGCAATGGAATATATGATAAAAATAAAAAATGCTTTACTTTAACCAGTTTGGGTGTCAAATCAAAACACATCTAGAACAACTTTATTAAAAGATATTCAGAAAAAAAAAGGAGTTGTTTTAAGACCTTTCGTGCATCCAGAGAAGTCATTAAATGAAATGTAATCATGCCATGTTTGGAGAGTTGTCTCAACAGATTTCTCAAGCTGAGGGAATTTAGGTCTAGTCCGTGTGGATGGAAAAAATCAATAGTGTGATCTTGTTGGTTTTTATTTCATTTTGCTGTACTGATATTCTTCATTAGGATGCAGTTTTCACAGTAGATGGCTGTGCATAAAATATGTCCAGTCAGTACATTGCTAGTGGAGTAGTTGTCAAAAAGGATGGTAATCGATGAAAAGGAGCATGGTGTAACGAGTGGGGTAGAATTCATTTTTATTAACTATTTGTTCTAGTCCTGTGTCTGTTGTGAGACAGCAGTCCTAGTGCTGCCTTGTGCCTCAGTTTCTCCTTTGGGTGGCCACATGTGTTCTAAAATCTGTGTCCCAAGGACTGTTTCCGTGGCGCTTTCCTGAAAAACAGGTTTTTGTATCTTGTGTTACCCCTGTTGCTCTTCTGTCAAGGATGTTATCAGAAAATATATAAGAGCATTAACAGGCATTTTGCATGTCCTGCCATTAAGTAGTTGGGGGGGTAGTTTGTAATATTTTAATATAAGGGAAGACATTGACTTAGCATATTCATCTCATTCCTTATTGTTTATTTCAGGAGTTCTGGTCATTAATGGCATCCTTGCTCTCACCTTCCTTTTCCTGTTACCTCTTCAAATTTGGCCACCAAGACTTCCAGGGTGCTGCAGAGCACTAGAAAGAGGTGGTTTGTTGTGAGAACAGAAATAGTTGTTCTGTGAATGCCTCTGCAGAAAACATGGTTTCAAGGACAAGTACCAGCACAGGGATGGAGCCGGGGCGGGGCTCCAAAAAGCCGTCTTTGTTTCAGATAGCCCCGTTCTGCTGGTCGAGTGGAGCTCCTTCTGCCACCCACGGAAGTCGGCTCCAACCCATTTTCAAATTTCCTGTAAACTGCAGATGCCCACTAGATGGAGACACAATATTTTATACATTAGTGGCTATACAGATGGTAATCAAACCCACCAGCTGCTGCCTGCGCGTTCCGGGCACCTCGCCAATTTACTGGCAGTATGTTGACTGGGAAGGAGACAGTGACACACTTTGATCGAAAAGCTTGTATGATGATTTTTTTTTTGTTGTAATATTATTGTTTTTTTAAAAAATGATAAAAGAGATCAAGATGTGTATCTCGATCAAAGGGTACTGCTGTCTGCTTTCCCATCAGCAACTTCTAATTTATAGAAATCAGATTGCATGGAAAGCAATCAGCAAAGGTTTGAGGTCTTTCTTGTTCTCACTGCCAAGACATGCTGACAAGTGAGAAAATTAAAATCAGAGAAGGTAGGGAGAGAACTAGTAAAACACTGGTTGAAATATAATTATTTAAAGTTCATGATTTTAATAATTTTAGGGCTGTTAAAAAATCCAGTTAAAGTGCTCAATTTGGCTTTTGCTTGTATTATAAGAGCGCCTTAAGGTCTTTCTCTGATGGAGGGTGTTGCTTTGAGACTAATTTACCATGGAGAGAGAAATATATCTATTACTTGTTGTCATAGAAAAATAACCAATAACCTGTCTCTGGTTCTGGGGCCAAGTTTTTCAAAGGTGCCTCCTATCAGCTCTCTTTCTTCCACATGGAGCTGTGCATCCAGTATGATTTATTAGGGTGTATTCGTGATACAATGGACACCCGTGAAGAACTCTTAGACCAGTCGGTCCTATAAATGTGAGGATACTTTCTGCAGAGGGACTTTACCGAAAATTTGTCTGTCATACTTGGTAAGGTCTTTTCTCTTTAGGGTCTCTAGTTGAGTAATTTTTGTTTTCAGCTCTTGGTATTGACTCCTTCTTTAAAAACCTTTTTTTAAATTTTGTTTTTCAGTCCTTCCAGGCTTAAACAACAATTAGCAGTTGCATGTATATGTGTATGTGTGTGCGTGTGTATGGACTGTGTTTCAGTGCATAGGTCGATGTTTCTGGCCAACATAAAAGCATAAACCCAGAGACAGATGCGAGAATTGCTTCGCATTCTGCCAATTTTTAAAACCAAAATGGAGAATCACATGATAGAAGGACCTGGGATATGTGACATTTTGTCTAGATGGAGCAAGAGACTATTGGAGGCAAAAAGCTTGATGTAGGTAAGGAAGTGAATAGGGCCCACCTCCAAGAGTCTTCAGTATGATCTTTGATCTGCTCTCGGGGTTATGCTCAGCCTTACTGCCTCTCCTCCGCCCGTGAGACGTGGTTGCTGATTCCCATCGCTCTTGCTCTTTCCTTCCACAGCACCAAATGAAGTCCTGTGTCCTCATCCAGCCTGCCTTTCTCTCTGTTGCCAGCTGAGCTTCCCAGCCATTAGTGATATTCCTATCTTCTCCACTTCTCTGCTTGGCAATCCAGACACATTGGATGTTCCTGCTGAGTGCTTTCTTCTAAGGGTTAGATCAAAAGACAGCAACTTCAGAGTAGGCGATGTCACATTTCTGGGTATGGCTCTGCGTTCTCAAGAGAAGATGCTGCCATTGGGTGCTTGCTCCCTCTAGATATTTATGACATTGCTATTTAGGAAAGCTGCCAAAGAAAAGGTGCTGCTGAAAGGAATAAATAAAACCCTTTGGCATCATTGCTTCATTTTTTTCCCATCAAAAGCCGACACATTGTCTTTGTCTCATCAGGCAAACTGTGTGCAAACTTTGTGATCACATGTTCTTTGCCTATTTTTGTAGAACAGAGTTTCTCAGAAAGACAAAGCACAAGGGGAGGAGAGGAAAGGCTGCAGTGTACAACAGTGCAGTACCCTTTAGCTTCATTTATTCTATGGCTGACTCAAGATTTTCACTCCAAAGTTGGAAGTGTTTGCTCTCTATTCTGAGTTGTGCTAGAATTCTGTATGATTGTGGAGATATTTGAACAAACGTTAGATTTTTGTTGGTTCTGTTACTTGTGTGTCTGGTAATTTTCTAGAAGATGTAATTAACAGAATTTATAAGGGATAAGGAGTTAAGAGACTATTGTTTGTTTGTTTTTTTAATTGGAGGGAAATTATTCAGTAGAGATGTTTGTTTCTTCTCATGCATTGTTAAAACAAATTCTAAGAATCCACATTGGATTACATGATTTGTCATGAGCTTCCTAAGAAGTCAAAGCAGAATGAGATTTATGCTCTTTCTCAGCAGAAACCATTTCATGCCCCAACAGAAATGGAAATGACTGTTCTCAGAAACCTTCCAAGTCGAAGTGGGAGGAGATAATCTGTAAGGAGATGTTACCTTCTCAAAAACAACCTCACATCATCCAAGGTGTGGTTGGCTTTGGCAGTTTACCAAGGGGAAGCTTTACTAGATTTCAAATCACCCACCTAGCCAAGCTGTGCTGAGGCAAGGCTTTGTTTAACTCCTGCATTTACCAGACCAACCCTGCCCCTGCCCACAGCTGCGTTTTTATCTAACGTGAATGACAGGATTATAAGGGAGAGTTAAACACGGGCACTCAAGCTGAGATGCAGCATAAACAGATTTATGAACACGTCCGTAATGAGAGGAGCCTCTTTACGGTGGGGCACCAAATCCAAGTGTCACGTAAGGAAGGGGTGGCTTCTTGTGACTAACAGGCTATGGTTAGAACTCTGCAGATTCAAGTTATATGGAAATGGAGTTGTAAAGAAGTACCGATATCTTAGACTTATGTGGGGGTTTTGTGTGTGCTGATCAAATATTCTGGTGTTAAAATAGACTAGTTTCACATAGAGAGGTGACTGAAAACTGTAACTCTGAAATTTCAGAGAAGAACTGGCTGGCTTCTGCATTCCCAAATTGGGAAATGTATGCTAATGGCTTAATTTTTATGATAAAACATGAAAAATAAGTCCCTAAAATAGTGTTGAATCAATTTTCTGATAAAGCAAATTTGTTTTCCCATTTGTGATTAAAATGACCTACAGTAAGATTTTTTTTTTTAACTAGGTGTTAATTAAAAATATGGAAATGGATTTAAAAAACCTTGCAGTTCACAGTGGAAGAATTACCATAACTGATCTGTTCTCAGAGCCATGCCTGTTCTGAGATGTTTTTAAGATGTCTAAGTTACTGGTTGTTTTTCTGCATGATTGTTTCCAAAGCAAAATGTGATTCCAATAAAAACAGTAATTGAATTTACAGTCCACAGGACAAATTGTTGTTTTAACAGAAACTTACACACTCAGGCAAAGAGCTTATGTTTTAGGTCTAATAACAAAGAACACAAGCTCCCCATTTTTATGTGGCCATATTTTCTGGAAAGTTTTCTAATGTAGCATATTTTTTAAAAAAAATCTATATTGTATTTTTTAAATTGTGTGAGCAGTTTTTTCCCCCTCTTAGCTCTGGATCAATATTCCTTAGGTTGTGTTGGTTTGGGGTTTTTTAATGCAACCTTTTAAATGTTAGTGCAGCTATTTTGTGTAGCATCAGCTGGGGGTGAATCAATACAGGCAAGCCTATCCACATCTAGTGCACCTAATGACTGAGAGGAGTTTGGGGAGAGCTTGTTCCTCTGGCATTTGGTGCTGAGAGAATGTGCCGAGCACGGGGCAGTTGTGTGAGGGGCTTGTCCATGACCAGTCTTGTGTGGAGAAAAGGCTGATTTTGGAGGAAGTGGGTAGGAAGGGAAGGCTGTCCAAGAGCAGTGGCAGACAAAGGCAGGAGGTGGGACCTCCTTCCAGCATCAGGCAGTGACTGCACTTTACTGTATCAACAGCAAAATGCTATTTTTCTGCTGTCAGACTTTCTCAGCAGGAGCCCCCAGGCTCTTCTCAAACCCCTTTTGTTCTAAAAGAT
>VWZW01002151.1:302724-351887 GCA_013397115.1 Edolisoma coerulescens
GGTGGGGGTAAGTTTTCCTAGGTTTTTGGAATCTTCTTAGTGCCTTTCTTTCCTGTACACGGCACTCCTGTTTAGGTAAAGCCTGAAGTCTGTCCTTGCTGAACTGAGAGAAATCTGGTGGGGCTCAGCTCCAGGGGCACAGGCTGCTCTGAACTGGTGTGTGCAGAGCGTGAGACACACTGGAGATTCACACGTGCTGGAAACAGGCATGCCTACATTAGCAAGCTTTCTTTGGAAGTCTTAGGGCTGACCTAAAGCCCTGTGGAACAGTAAGAGTTGGTGAGATATTGCTGCATCTCGGATGTACCACCTGGAAAAAACAGTCCAGGGTAGTGCTAACAGCTGTCTGACTCTTCCCCTACACACAGGGGTGCAGGAGGAACACGTGGTGCTGGTAATCATCTCTGGGTTCCTACAGTGACCATTTGAATAAAAAAAGGGAATATTTCATATCTCTCAGCACCAGGCAAACCAGGGACCCTGAGTAAAGAAGGCAGCTTTCCTAGGTTCCCCCAGGGAAAAGGAGAGGGAGCAGGCTGTGCTTGCTGCAGTCCAGAGCAGGTACATTAAGGAATTTTTAGGTTCTTAATTCATCTTAGTTGCTCTAACTGTCTCTCAGGAGAGGAAATCATCTTTGCACTTCCTGCAAGGAGGGGTTTAGGGGGTTGACAGAGCCCCTAAAGCAGGTGTGATGAATACCAGCCCCCTAAGCAATTTAATTCTTATAGGCCATTTTGTTGCCAAAGGCACATGCTCTCATGCAAATTGGTTTTCTGAGAGTATGGAATTGCAGCAAGTATTTATAAAATGTGTGAAGCCTGGTCCCAGAAAGAGGTACCAAGATGCACCTGGCCAAGTGTGGTTTCACATTGTTATCATAACGTTTTCAGCATTCATATTGGATCTCTACTGATTAAATAATGTGGGAAAAGAGATGCACAACAAAGAGGTGTAAAGCTCCAACCTCATAAAGGTGGATGCCACCAAAATATTAGACTGCCTGTTGTTCATTAGGTTCAACAGAACTTACTTTTATGGTTTTCCGATGTGATCACATGAATAATAAAAAGAGCCTTCATTTTTTAAAAAACATTTGTAGCTCTAGATAGGTGTTTACTGTGGGAAGAGTGCTTGTGGGGTTTTTTTGTTTTGTTTTTTAAATTACTTTAGATCCCTGTTGATTATGACTGTACAGCCAGAATAGGAGCTGGCTTCTCTTTGCTTGTTTGATGGGTGCCCTTGAAGTGGAAAGTGGGGGGTTGGTACTTTGAAGAGTCCAGACATGGAAGAGTTGCACTTTCAAGAACTAAAAAAAAAAAATCCTTCAGCCTTCCTGAAAATCTGTAGGTACTATTTTTAAAAGGGTTACGTTAACCTCGAGCATTTAAAATGATGAGACATATCCCAAAAAATCATGAGTTGCTTAAAAATAATTGTTTGGTTCCTTTTCCTTGCAGTCTAGTTTTTGAGCTTTCAAGATTTATGTTTTCAATCTTTCCTCTGCAACCATAAGAGCTAACTTTATTTTGAAATGAAAGCTGAGATTCTCTTGTAATCCCATAACTCTAGGAGATTTGGCAATGCTAAAAACAATGCGAATTTAGAGTGACCATTCCAAGGTGAATCATTTTGTGATGTGTCCTCAGCATTAAAGCCAACTGGGGATATTTTTTTTTTTATGTCTTTCATTTTGTCTTTCTAAATAATCTGCAAATTGGCAGCAATAATTGGAAGCTTGGTAAAAGCAGTAGAAGACAACTGCAGCCTAGTAAAATCAGGGGGTTTTGTTGGGTTTTTTTTTCCTGGTATGTTAGGATAGATAGATTCTTACAGAATCTAGGTATTAAGGGCATTCTGCATTAAGATATCTCTAGAGAGGAAGGCTTTGGCTGTTTTTGTAGAAGCACCCTTTTCTACTCAGTCAAGCATTAAAATTGGCAGCAGTTCCTGGAGTAGCAAGAAAATCCTGGTTGTTGTCCTCATATAGTTACTGAAAACAGTAAGAGGATATGTAAAAGCTTTAACTCCAAGGAAAAATATTTATAACTGTGACATTGTGTTTCCTTACAGTAATTTATGGGCAAAATGTAGGAAAGGAGGAACACAAGCTATAAATAATATTTCTTATGTAAACATAATGGCAGTAGCAAATTCTTTTTATTTAAAAATTAATATTGATGTTCATTAATATAAATTACCACATTTCAGATGACTCTGATGTCCTTGAGGCCAGATGTCACTGACTGATTTACAGCTTCCTGGGGGGAGGAGGAGATCCTGTTTTGTCAATGTAGGCACCAAATTGCTTCAAACAGCTATTTTAGACTAGATTAATTACTAATGTATTGTCAACAAAGTCAATTCACATCGCAGCTCAGAAACATGGAAAACTCTCTTTTAGAACATATTGACTTGGATTTTGAAATGCAGGAAAAAGAGCATAAAGCCTACCTTTGACTCACTGAACTTCTGCCTCTTCTAGGAATACTGGCTTGAAAACTCCTGCCCAGGAACACGCACACAGAATTTCCGTGTGCATCATTTGCAGCCAGGGAACATCCTTCAGAGGCAGAGTTTTAGGCCCTCATTGATCTTAATTCCACTTTTAATATTAATACAAATGCATGTAGTGAAGGTGTACAGGAGGAAGCTCTGCCACCTCAGTCACACCACAGAGATCAGATATCTGGATTAAGTTTTTGAGTGCTTTGTAAAATCCTTCAGTCCTTTGGACCCCATGTATTAAATTGCTGCAAAAGAGGATGGCAGATGTATTTGTAGAGCTACCAGCAGCCTCCCAGGAGCCTCCTGTGGGAACGCTGGTGGGCGATGCCTCCGCAGGCAGGTGGGGTGGGTTTGTTGTGTTTGCATAGGCTGGCAGGTTAAAGGGGAGGGGTAAAAAAAAGCAGGCTGGTTTGAGTCAGTGCATCTCCATCCATTAGGTATTCATTCAAATTCAACCACATGAAATACAGGCAGCCAACAAACCATCTCTTGTAAATGCCTTTTATTCTGGCAGCTGAAATTCAGCACATTTGTAGGTGTGTGGCCAGGCATGCTTAGCATGAATAGCAAACTGATGTAAATCCTGTATTACAGAGTTTGTTTGATAGCAAATCTCACGTATATATGAGAGAAATCTGTGCAGGCCTCTCGTAGCATAAGGTCCCATGGCATACAAGTACAAACTACACAGGTGATACGAATATAGAGAATAATGCAAAAAGAACTCCCTTTTTGAAACTCATCTGCCATTTGTATAAATCAAACCCATATCCATTGAAAGGCTTTGAAAGATGTTACAAGGCTTTAGAAATGGTCCATGTTGAACGTGGGATCTTTTTTCCAATCCTTATAAATAATTATTTTCCTGGGTTTGGTAAGATTAGCTGCAGAGAATTTATGTTAAGACTGTGTGGAAAGGAGTACAGAATTTCAGATAATATGAAGCTGAAAAGGTGGTTTTAAAATGTTTCTGTGATACAAAAGCCTTCTACCAAAGAGGCAAATGCATCACCCCCTCAGTCTTTTTTCTCATTTATGAAATAAGTAAATATAAACTCTGAGTTCTCATTTTCAGCAAGTACGTTAGTAAATCCAAACTGACCTTGACCTCAGCTTTGCTGATTTCCAAACTCTGATATTTATTCCTGGAGTAGATTGTTTCCCTTCATACCACATACATAAATACTGCAAACCTTTCCAATGCCTTGAATTAGAGTGTAAGTAAATAGCTGGTTTTAATCTACATAATATTTTGAGAGCAGACGTTCTGTGCTGTGACTATTAAGACATACCCAGCAGCCATTTCTATAATACTAAAACCTCTTATATATATTATTAAAAGTAACACTATCAGCCAGGGCTTGTTTTATGCCACAGAAACTTAAATAATAAAATACAGCATGGATAAAATCTGCAATAATAGTAACTTAAGCAAAATTAATTTAAGTAACAGATAACATCTGGGGGAAAATGTAATGGTATATTGGTAAGTTATGCAAAGCTAATTTTATAATAACTACCACGTCTGTGGAACTCATCTATTAGAATGCTTTACCAATCTTCTTTCCTGCCATTATTCTGCTTCAGAAATTTCCCTGTGTACTATTTTACTGTCTTTTCTCTGCCTGCATTTGTAAAAAGGCATTTTGCTACCTCTCAACAAGAAAAGAGTGTGAGTTTCTGTACTGAACAACACGGCGCTTTTTATACAAACCTGTCTTTTTGCACGCTTGTACCAGAAAGAATTCCAGAGCGGGGTTGTGGCACAGGGCTGTGCTCTGAGAGCAGTGCCTGCACCACCTGCAGTTCTCAGCTGGGCTGGTGCCACTGGGCTGGGAAAGTGGTGCTGACCCATCAGTCCCACATCAACCTGTGTGACTTCTCCCGGCCAAGTGGCCTCCTGGCACCCCACCTCACCTCGGACTTGGTAAGAACCGTGCACCTAATTGTCCCTCCCGTCTCTCTCAGAGCAGCTGACACTGATATGCCAGCTACATTTGTGCAACTGCCTCACAATTGCTTTATGTTTGAATTCCCGTGGACCCGCTGGACCGCAATGTGCAGGAAAATATTGCCAATTAATTTTAAGGCATTATCATCTTGCCAAACTGTTTCTCACATTTCGATAGTTATACTGATTCAAGAGGACACTTTGAGTAATACATCTTTGTCATAGTGAATAATGCTCACATAATGACAAATCTTCAGGAATTAAAAAAAGGAGGATGAAGTTTTTAATGTAGGTCAGTGGAAGTAATTCACCATAAATTTACTCAGACTTCAGAAACTAGCAACATTTTTTTAAAGCCACTGTAACTGTATAAAACTTACTGTGTCTCCTTCTCTGTTTTTAAATAGATTTTACTACAGAGCCATTGGTGCTATTAAACATGAGGTTTTGTTCAAAGGAAACACAAAGACTTAATTGTATTTTTTAAAGGAAAGTATTGCATCAGAAGGATTCATTTAAATACGTTTGTTGGCTTCGGGCTCTCACCACAATTCATTCGTTCTAATTTTCCCCTGGACTTGTTAAGGACACAATGTATAGGAAGGAGCAATGCAGAATGGCATTTTTAGGTCACTATATTTTGGCTGTAAACTGTAGTCCTGCTCATAAACTTGTTATTACTAAACAAAATGCTTCATATTCTACATTGAAGTTTCACAGTCTTTAAAAAAACTTTTGGCTGAATGTTGGGACTATTATGGCTCATTAAAGAGACTAGTTCTGCTGTAATTTAGTTATTTCTTAATGATCCAAGGGTTATTATTAGACATGGAACAGATGAGTAAAGAATGGCTCTCTGTAAAAAGACGCAGTGAAGTAAAAATATTATTCAGAAAAACAGAACCTCTGAAAATCTTATCCATGCAACAAAAATGTATTTGATCAGCTTGGAATTGATTCTAAAAATCTGATCTATTTTTGTACATTATTTTTCTTTTTAAAATTTGGACTGCCAAGAATAAATGGAATAATTATTTAATCTAAATAAAAAATATATTTTGAGTGAATAGGTAGCTAACTAAGCAAAACCCATTATTTTAAGGAAGCAGAAAATAGTTTTGACTTCTCATTTGCTTCAGCTAATATTTTTAATTAGAAAATAAAAGGTAACAAATCAGAGAAAATGGAAATAGTTGCTAAATTGAAAAAGCTCTAGTTTAAAAAAAATAGAACTTGAAAACAAAGTGTCTTTATTTTTAAAATATATACAGTTTAGGTCAGTTTTTTCATTTTGGTGCAAAACCCAAACTTTCTGACTATTTCTTTAGTGAGTACATAGGCACTGATGAAGTGCTGAAAATTTGAGTTACAAGTGGTAGAGGAAAATGCTTCTATAAATCTTTTTTTCTCCTTAGTTATAATCTGCAAATCTTTCTGTCAGTCTTTTGGGTTCTTATAATCATGGGCTAATACTGTCTACCTACTTTACTGAGCTCACACATGACAGGGAACCTTGGAGGTAGTAGGACAGAGTTCAAACAGAAGTTCTGAAAAGCTTTTAGGACTACAAAAGAGATTTTTATTGTAATGAAGTGGCTAGGTCTAACTATTCATTTCCAATTTTTTCTATCACTTCTGCAGATGTATAGAACCTTTAAGATTTTCAGCATGTTTAACTGTAGCAAGTAACTAAATGACCCAAATATCAGCCTAGCTACAATTCCAAAAGTATGAGGAAACTAATTTATGGGAGCTGCAATTACCCTGATGTGAATTAATGTCGTTTACTTACACCATCCAAGCAAAATCCTGTTTGTAATCGCTGACTCAGAACTGGAACATCTGCCTCGTATTCTCGATGGGCACTTCCCCTGCAGAGGCCCCAGACACACCATTTCAGTGCTGTACCCTGCTCCTTGCTTGTTCACAAATGCCTTTTTTCGCCCTATTTGGCACATATGTTCTCTGTCATCCATTTTTTTAAGTAGGACACAAAACCTTGTCCCTTTTGAGAACACAGGGCTGCCTTCTGCATCACTCCTGAGAACCTGAGCATGGACTTGGTGCTTCATCCAGCTGCTCCGAGGGGGAAAAGCCCTGCCCTTGTCAGAGCATTCCTGGAGCAGGTCACACACCAGCAGAACACCAGTGAGGTCCCCATGGTCACAGCAAAGGAACAAGATGAAGCAGCAAAACTTGGACCACTAGAAACTCTTAAATTATAGTTACATATTAAAATATTTTTCTTAGGGCCTTATTTGATTTAGCGTCACTGCGACTTCACTCCAGCTGACTCCTTTGATACAGCCCTGCAATTCCAAACTGCAGCAAGGTCCCTGTTCAGAAGTGACAAATTTGCACTGGGAAGACAGAATGTTACCTGAGCACTGTGTTTTCTAAACGTAATTATCCACATGAGTAAGAAGCCGTAGTGTTATGAAATTATGAAAATCATCTGTTCTTTCCAAGTATTATAAAGAGGGCCCCTTGAGAGGCAACTAGAAATTAAAACTGATCTATAATCATTTTCAGAATGCTTTCCAGTTCTGAGCACCTGGATAGTAACAGAAAAGGTATTGGTTTTTGTTGTTTGCCAGCCATTTCATTTCCACTTAGAAAAATCTGCAAGAAACCTCTGAGCAATAATTAAACATGAATTACTTTTTCTTTTTTTCTTTTTTTCTGTTTAATACTACCAGGATGAGGCTGAACTTGACCAGCCTGCAGTTTCCCCCTCAGCTTCGGTGACAGAATCTCAGGTATAGTTTTATTCCTTTTAATTTATTTTGGGGTTTTTTTTAAGCTATTTTTCTATGAATTTCCATTGGATCCCAGTCACTGGTGAAATTTATTCTCTAGAACATAGCATACATTCTCTTCTAAGACTGAATGAAATTATTTTTAATGCATTAATCAGTCAGCAGAGGACATTTATTTGCATGGGCCCCTCTGGGCTCTCGCCCTGTGTGAGGATGTGTCTTCCTGGCCTGGGCAGTGTGAGACAGCCACGATGGTCTCTGTCAAGGCAGCACTTCCCAAAAGCAGCTCTGTGTACTGTTGCCTGTCCTTGTGCTGGTGCTGTTGGGTCTCGTAGAGGGCAGGAGGATGCTGTAACTCAGTGTTTCCTGTGGCTGGTTGCTGCTAGGGGTCTGACCATGGGGATTACCTGCAAGAGCCCTGTCCAGAGACGGCGTCTTCCGAGGCGGATGCTGTGGCTGGAGTCACTGCTGAAGATGAGGAGTCTGCAGTGTGTGAAATCCCAAATGAAATTATTGGCAACCTTGAGGTACTATTACTAGAAAGCTATTCACTAATTCTGTCTATGGTTAATTAGCTAGCTCAGTCTTAATGAATATAAACTGTATTTGTGCTAAAGCTGGCAAAAAGCACATCCATATGCTGTAAAAATGTGAATTAGCCTCTATAAATAACTCCTAGTTTAGCCAGCTTACATATGATAAGATAAAAAATACTCAATAATATGACAACATGTATCTTCAGCCTTACTATGTGTCAAAAACACAGGCCAAATCCTGCTCTCAGAGATGTCAGTGATAAAATTCCTCCTCAGGGGTTCAGGACCAGCTGCTGTGCTGCAGTATATGCAATGCATGCTTAATATAAATTGTTAGATGCATCTATGTCACACGTCCTTCAATTTGTGTAAGAAATGATTCATTTATGCCAGTTTTAGGCTTTGTCTGGTAGGTGTGTGACTACACAAGAGCTGCCTTAATGGAACAGATCAGCTGTCAGTATGTGGTCTACAGACTCTGAGGGGTCCGTGATTTCTTTCTGTGAGGTTCACGGAAGGGAAGGAAGCTACTGTCTCTAGAATTAATAGGAAATGATTGAAAGCAAACCTGCTAGAACAGAGTTGCACCAAGGAACTGCTGGAATTTGGTCTTATTGGCAACAACCAGGTGGCATTAGGCACTTTGAACTTCAGGTACAGCACATTAGACGCTATTGACTAAGCAGCAGTTTAATAAATACCTAATATTATCTGAAAATAGTGTGGCATTGGTAAGTTGCTTTACTTGGACTATGCATCAGTGGGGAATGTGAATTGGAATAATGATGCCATCATTATATCTACCTATCTTGAGTTCATATTCCATTTCAACATTTAGAAATTGGAGGGAATCTCTGGCCTGTGTTATCTTGTTCTGTCCCTACCAATAGAAAAGAGTGAATTCCTGGTTTTCACTTGACCTTGATACCATTAATATCAGTGCTAAGTATTTTTTTCTTTACAAAACTTCACAAATGAGAAAAATGCTTTATTTTTTTCTTCTTCTTGCAACTCTGGTTGTATACAAAGAAAATAATTTCCCCTCAGGTTTTAATTCTTTCACCATTGTATCATTTTCACCTTTTTTCTCAGTTTCTTGACCTCTGAAGTAATCTTATAATTAGATTTTTACCTGATTCAGGATCAAGCTCATACCATTTTTTGTTATGTGTGAAATATGATTTCACAATCTGCATTATGTCTTAACATATGCATTAGCAAGGCAGTTGTTGCTCTAATTGAGTCTAGAAAATAACTTTTAGTCTGATATCACAGTGCTGACACTCAGTGGTCTTAGCAGCAGCCATAGTGAAGTGTGGTGGCAGATGATTTGCACTGGAGGTAGGACCAGAGACACAGGTATGTGGAAACTGGAGAAGAAGAGGCATCTGGAGTGGCTGGGAGAGGATTAGCCCAGAGGATCAGTGTTCCAGCAACCAAGTACACACATCATGTAAAGGGATGAAGACATATTTGTTTACACTTGCATTGAATGTGGTGAAGGCTGTCTTTAAAGATACAAAGTTGAGAGAGAAATTACAGCCTTTTGGTTCTAATCTGAGCTACTGAGAATTTTGAAAACATTTTAGCCATGGTTACCCATTGATAGATTGCAGAATAGCACTAACAGGGATTTCTAGGACTGGCAAGCCACAAAGTTCCTAAAATGTC
Organism: Edolisoma coerulescens; assembly: GCA_013397115.1. NCBI lineage: Eukaryota > Metazoa > Chordata > Aves > Passeriformes > Campephagidae > Edolisoma > Edolisoma coerulescens. The sequence goes on from VWZW01002151.1 coordinate 312,147, forward strand.
GAGTTACTGCAAGTGCTTCTGGGACAAATCCATTTGTTTTATCAAAATTACCTAATTCCATTAAGAATGTAACTCTGAGTTTTGGAGCAGTTTATGTAGAGTCTGTAAAAGACCTGTGACCCAGTTGTTTGAACAGAACTTTATGACTCTTAGAAATACTGTCATTGCACTCCTTCCATTTCTCTTGTATTTTTGCAGTAATCTATGCTGGTACTGATAAATATGCATAAATTACCCATAAAACACCCATATTTGTGGCCCTTTTTCCAGTGATCCCACATTTCCAAATGCCATAGAATCAGAGATTGCTGTGCATTATCGCTGCCAAAGATTTCATTAGAATATGTCACAACCCCTGTACCTTCCCCACAAATGTTACATTGCAAATTAAACACTCAATGTCTACAGCAGTTTGGATTTCCAGAATGAGATACAAATTCATAATTGTGTTTGTAATTAAGACAGACAAGCAGCATCACAGAAATACGGTGTTTTATTGTTCATTTTCAGTAATGCTTTCTAATTCCAGCACTGTTTCAATAAAACACATTACACTAGAGAACAAACATCTGCAGCAAAGGAAAACAGTGGCAACAACCAGATCCCAGAGCAATTTTTCTGATTTGGTGTCTATTGGTAAAGGCTGTCTGAGAATACAGGCAAATGAGCCTATCTCCCAAGACAAGGTTACGTGAGGAATGGCTGTCCCAGATCACTTCCTGCTCACGGCAGCCATGCCATCCATCGGAATTGTGCACGGCAATGTGATAACATGTTATCACATAAGGACAGGCTGGAACACCGTTCTGTCTGCAAAACAGGAAGGTGTGCAGGATAATGTCTGCCTTGCTGCACTACACTGTGTCAAAACCACAAAGACAATGTGCAGCCTAAGATAGCTCCATCATAACCACTTCTTTCTTCTGATTTTCTTTACAGGCAGACATAAATGAAAAGCTGCAAGTGCAGGAAGAAGCTTAGACTTGGAGAACAGAAAAACTGAAAACTCCTAAATAGCCAGATAAGAAAGATGATGCTGGATTTTGCAGGAGTTGGGCAGTAGGGGATGGCACACACAGAGGCTGGCTCGCTGCCCAAACAAAATTATTTCTGTATAGAGGAAAATGGTTCTGTTAACATTTACCTAGAAGTACTTCATCCCAGTCCCTCAAATTTACCGTGTTCTGCCAGCGTTGTTGTTTAGTTTAGACTTCAGTTGAAGATCATAAACAGAAGGACACATAATTAAAACATGTTGAAGTTCAGTTTATTTCTGAATAGAAATTCTAACTTAAAAAAAAGCTGCAGTTTCATTCTCCCAGTTGTGAAATATTTAACAGTTTCTGCTTTACACCTATGGTTTTTTTCAGGAAATGTTGCTACAAGGAGAATACAGAGAGAGAAAACATCATTTTGAGGCACTGCAGATATAATAAGGAGAGAATTTAATTAACATGTAATTACGCACTTTTCACTGTAGCTATTCATTAATAATATGTATGTTATTTTGTTTTAATTTGCTTCCTAAGCTTTAAAAAAAAATTAATACCTTGCACTTCTTTCTTTCCACCATATTAAAATTGCATAACTGAAGAGTTTGCACTTCGGTATTCCCAAGAAGAGTTCCTTTAGATTTCAGAGGAATTTTTTCTGGAATGCATGTATCCTTTCATCTGAGAGTGTTTCCATATTTTATCAGACATTACAGAAATGTTTCATGCTCAAAAGGAATCCAACCAAATAAATGACCTCAGAAGAACCGGTTTAACATCTATGTTTCAAACTTGCAGCCTGTATTTACTGTGTCACAGAACTCTGTGCCCTAGAAAGCATGTGAAATACAAGTCATGCTTTGAAGCGTAAAGGCTGGATTGGATTACATGTTTAGTGGAGTACATGAGAAATAGAGTGGTTTATTCATTGCATTTTCATATTTCTTTACCACTAAGTAAAAAGTTAGATTTTGTTTCATTTCATCCTCATTTTTTTGATGGTGGTAAATGAAAAGAATTTGCAAGCCTGACTCAGCCAGTCAGAAGAAGAAAATAGCTTGTAGCAGTTCTCCTAAAAGGTCTGATTTGATGCTGCCTGACTTTCAGGGGCTGCTCCTGGTGGGTGCAGCACCAAGTGTGCAGCCAGAAGGGTCAGCAGGAAGTGGTCCCACAGCCAAAGACAACACCCAGCAGCTGTGCCTGGGCAGCAGGAGCTTGGGTGTGCTCTGCAGAGCGCGTGTCCAGTGTGGGCACGGAGCTCCTGCAAACCAATGCTTCACTGGTTGAAGGGGACAAAGCATTTTGCTTGGTCTCATGCACTGAGAAAAATTCTTCCCCTGGTATGTGATAAGGAGATAAGGCCTGTAATGGTTCACTTCCAAGTTCTCTTGATTGCTCTTTCCAGTGCTGGCCAGGAAAATAGTGAGAGCTTCCTTTCAGCTGTTAAAAGCTGACTGTTCTGCTTTGAACACCGAAGGAATTAGTGAAGCATTATTAGTTTTACCTTTTAAAAAATATTTTGATTCCTGATTATGTTCTTTGTTGTTTTATTCCTATGAAATATGACTTTTTTGTTAACAAAACTTTCTGAAATCAAAATGTCCTTTATTTTGATACATAAATCCATCTCCCAAGACATTATGCTAATGTCACCATTTCCCTAGTTTTGAACTCAAAGGTGAGAACAGAACTTTTGAAGAGAGCTGTCCATATGACAAAGAGTATTTTAAATACTTTTTAGTGAAAATGTGTTATTGGCAATTTAGCATTGTTTAGCACTTCAGACCTAAATCTGAGGGCTGCAGCATTCCTGCTGTAGTGCTAAGCAGAAAGGGACTAACTGTGGTTTATATTAAGACCAATGCTAAACAAAGACTTTTGTCCATAGCTCTTTCTCCCTCTCCCAGATTTTGTAGAACCTCTGGGAAATTTTGAAGTGCTTTGAAGATGAGAAATAGTATATGAACCTCAAGTATTACTGTGATGATTTGTTTGCAGTCAGTCTTAGTACATATGCATAACATCTGAGGTAGTGCAGAAATCCAGAGTGAAGTCCAAATCCCACAAACCGTATTTGTAACCAACTTTCTGCTGAACTAAATAATGCTACCAATAAAGAATAGAGCCTGGGATTTTTTGGGAGCGGGAAGGAGGATGGTTAGGAGCCTGAGGGAGAGAAGATGAGTAAAAGGTAGACATAGCATCTCTCCGAGCAGTCAGTGTGAGTTCTGACACAGCATATGAGCATCGAATTGAAGAATTCTTTAATGTCTTCAGAATGTTAATATGAAATGCAAAACGTCATGCTTTGGATAGATGGGTAGGAACAAAATGTTCAGATGCAATATGGTGCATTAGGAACAGTCTCCATTCTGCATTCCTGGCTTTCCCATTGGTTTAAATCAGGCTTGCTGTTTCTCCAGTCTCTCATGTCATGTTGAGTTACTGCTATAGTCATCTCTAAAAATAATTATGCTGTCATTCCTGGGACCTACAGTTGAGGCTTTGGTATTACTATCTTTGATTTTTTTTTTGCCACAGAGTTGATCTAACAAAGTTCTTTACAATGCATATACATAACATAGTTCCTAACAGGTTCCCACCCTACAGAGCTCTTAATTTAAAGCAGATAGATCTTGTAGAAATGAAGGGAAGAGGTGTTGTGTTCTGCCTTGTCTGCCTCAGAACTGGTGGTTTTCCAGGGCCAGAGGACAGATGAAACAGTATTGTTTCTCCTATTTAAGGTATAATATTGGTGCTTTTTAGCATCTTCATGCCAAAATCCTGGTCTTCACTAGCATTTTATAATGACACAGTGAACAGCTAGTAATTATCCTCTGGTAAAAGGAAAGCTCTATTTTCAGGCAGTGCTTTTCTGCATTATACTGACAGCGTGATGGAAGTTTAGATGGAAAGCAGCTTTTCTAGTAAGAAGCTGGCTTGAAAGTGATGGGAAAGGAGACAGAAAGAGAAGACAGTTTTTTACCTGTTTTATAGTGTTTTGTCGTGACCTTTTCTTCTCAAGCCTTGCTTCTCTTCTTTTGCACCGAATTTTGATTTGAATTTGAAAATTGCCACACTGTTTTCTTCCTAAAATTGTAACTGGCATTCCTAGAAAAATTGTTTTCCCAGAAAAGCCAGTGTGCGTAGGCTTCAAATTCAGCTTTTTGCAAGTGAGAATAAGACATTTTCTTCAATAACCGACACTGCCAACCTGACCACAAAACGTGGGCAAAGTCAGCACTGGCCTGTTTAAATCAGGCTGTTCAGCACATGATCCAGCTGACCACTCAATCATGTTCATCCAGATGGGCATGTTGTACTTACCTGAAAAGCCTCTGGCACACAGGTTTGGCCCCAGGCTGACCCAGAAGGGTGTAGAAGAGAACCACAAAGTTCTGTCAGCTGGCAGTCTAGGGAGGGCTGTGTTCAAGGTGGAATCCACTCTGCTTCTCCACCACCCTTCACAAGGAAGTGACAGCAGTGACAAAACACTGCCCTGCTTGCCATGAGCAGCTCCAAACTGAATGTTTGGAATGAGCATTTCAGCCCATTTTGTTGTGGCACTTTGAGTGTGCAGAGCAAGCTTCGGGCTCCAGCAGTTGTGGATTCAGATCACATGTACCAAAAAAAAAACCAACCCAAAAAGAACCCCAAAGGATAGTTGCAGTGACTCATGTAATTGAGAGCCCCATTCAGATGCAGAGCCTCAAACAGGACATGGAATTAGTAATGCTGCAGAAAGAACGGAATGTAAAATATTTCCAGGGTAGAAACAACCTGACATTTTGCATAGTGGACTGCTTTAAAAACAGTAGTGCTACTTTAAAACCTGTGCTGTCATTGACTCAACACACAGTGCACTAAATGGGAGGTTTGTTCATGCAGAATTCTTCACCCACAGAGTTGCCTAAGCCTGCTGGGAGTTGTGTGTATTTTGAATGTGTTTTTGAATGTTTCTGCAGCTGACTTGAAAAGAAAAGGTGAGCTGCTACAAGCACCCCAGCCAGGTAGGGCAGGGGAACAAGAGGGGAGACCTGTGGCCGTGACGTCAGGAGGCTGTGAGGAAGAATGGTCCAAACAAGTTATTCTCCTAAATGAGCATGGTAATTCTGTGTTCCTGGAGAAAGGCTGGTGGAGCTGTATCACTTCAGGATGCCAATGTTCATTCATGGTGGGAGCCTCTGGAGGTTGCTCGCAGCACCTTTTTAGGTGAGCCTGTTCCTCCGGTGACTGCAAAGGTGGCATCAGGATTTTGCCTCCCTTCACCAAGGTTGGTCTACATGGATATCTCAGAGTTTCCATTTATCTCTTTTTAGCCATTTCTGTAGATCTTTCATACAACATATTCTTGACATTTGAATATTACATCTTTTAAACTTCAGCCAAGACAATTTTCTTGTCTATTTTTATGATTTCATTGATTGTAGCATAAAAAATGTCATATCTGGACAGAGCAGGATCTGAGTATCCCAGACTGCTACCTTTGGCATTGGCTGTGGGAGATGCTTAGGGAAGAGCATAGCAACAGAGCATCCCAAGGGCATGCCCCTTCCATGGAGTGGTGCTTTGGAAACTTGTGGAGCCAGAGTATGCACCCATCGATTGAAATCGAAGGACATCATCAAAGTCATCATCTCTGTGAGTTTGTCTGGTCCTTTTTTGACCTCAGCTGTGCTCCTGCCCACCATACTATTCAATGGCAATAAGTTCCACACTGTCAGTTTGTGTTGTTGATGAACCCCAGCTGCAGTGGATCCTGAAGGCTCAAGTTTCCTCAGCTCAGAGGCTTTCAAGAGAGCCCTCAGCGGTACTGGTGGCTTGTGTGTGTTGAGGTGGTGTGAGTGGATAACCAGGCAGACGCTGACATTTCGTGTACAGCAGGAGCAGCTGAGATGCAGGTAAGAGAAAGCATCTTTCAGTCTCTGCAAGACTCAGCCAGAATTTATGCCCTGTTACTGTTTGTCACTGCTTTTCGTGCCATATCTAACTTGGATTAATCCTCCTGAGCAGAGATGCATCATTCAGTCTTTATCTGTGTGTCAAGGGACACACATGTGGCCCTGCCTGAACAGAAAGATACTGACAAAGGGAGGAAAAATGACCATCTTTGGTCTGTCAGGCAGACAGCAAATAGTTTGCTATTCTAATCATCAGAGCAGCAAGTTTCTTTGGAGCATGTAAGTCATGAATTACCACGCAGCTCCGAGAGGAAAACTTTGCCCTTTGATTGTTTTCCAAAGAAATGTTCTCAATTTCTTTTCTGCCAAATTCATATTACAGATCATGCTAACAAATTTTCCCAAGCCTTCTTGACCTCCTCCCTCCTTCCCAGTAGTAAAAGAAATTTCACTCATGGCAGGGAGATGTTGAAGACTGTTAAATTTTGCTGATTTAGGAACTGAGTGAATGAAACAAGCTTAAAAATATGTAGATAGCACATTTCAGAATGCAGTTAGCTCCAGTGGTAAGGAAAATGGAACTTGTGATAATTCTGCTCTTTGACAGTCTGTTAGAAAATTGCCTGCTAATGGGTTAGTAGGTAGGGGGGCTGCACGTGCTCCCTTGAGATGAGGACAGAAGTGTGTGTATGGCCCTGGGGAGCCCTGATTTGGGAGGATATTGGTTTTGGTTTGGTTTATTTTTCTCCTCCTTTTTCCCAGTAAATCTGGGCCTGCTCTTGCCGAAGTAAGGCAAGGTAACAGCAATGCTTTGCTTTAAAAAGGTGTTTTACATCGATTGGAGCTTGGGGTGCTTAGTGTTTAGTAGCACCACTTCCTCTGTTACTCACTCATTTGTAAACATCTGAGGGAGCCTGAGAGGCCTCTAGCCCGAGTTAGGATTTTGGGGTGTTTTCTGAATGAGCAAGGTGAGAGAAAGACACCCCTTTGCTGTACTTCCCTGCTGTTCACAGTTGTGGTGTGCAATTGTCACAGGGCAGTTTTGCCACTAACCCCAAGTTTTCACTGGAGTTTTCTTACCAGGCATCTGTTTGGATAAAAGAGGGATGCAGAATTTTGTGTTGGTTTTGCTCTGAGATCATTCCAGCCTTTTTTTGAAATGTCACATTTCAACTTAACAAATCGCTGGATCATGCAGCTCCAGTGCCCCAGAAACCATTTCCAGTGACATACTACCAAAGCAGGACTGATACATATCTCCTGACTGCATTTCAAAGACATACCTTTGGATTACAGGGTTGCAGATGAGACTTTAATTCTGTAGAACTCAGTGGAAAGATGTTCATTTGCTACCAAAGGCTCTCACTTAAATTTTTTTTATCTTCTACTCTAATTTTCTGTGAGTAATGTAGGTATGGGGGCTGATCTTCTATTGAAGCAGTGGAATCAATCATTCAAGTGAAGTCTGTTACTATCAATGCCAATATTTCTGTGAAATTATTATTATGTGGGGCTACATGAAGGTATGTCTTTGTTATATATGTCAGCTTTCAATGCCATCTCCCAAATATAAATTATGAGGATGATTTTTAAGCCCTTGATCTCAGTTTTACTAACTCCCTACTCAGACGAAATGCTTCTTGATCTCACTGGGCATATTTACCGTGGTGTGACTCGGGTGTGACAGAGCTGTGCTGGGGGCCGGGGCAGCAGCAGCAGCCCGTGATGAGCAGGGGGAGCTGGGCAGGAGCCGGGACAGCTGGGATGAGCCCCTGCTCCTCCCACACGCTGAAAGGTGCTTCTGCACCACAGGGGAGCCTCACAGCTTCTTGGGGTTTTCTCTGAGTAAAAGCAGAGTCTTAAGCATGAATCCATCACCTCAAAGCAAGAACTGGGATCTGTTTGCACATCCCTGCGATGTATTCCGAGCAGGTTAAACGTGTGTGATGTTATTGAGAAACAGAGTGATTTAGATGGATGCACATTATTCCTCAGCTCTGTGTCAACAATCAAAAATGAGCTTTTGGATTTATTAGTTCCCAATCCTGCACCTATCTTAAATCATTACCATATAATAAGGACTCTATAAGGTGCATTGTCAATAAAACCTAATATTGAGAAGATTACCGATCGTCTAGTGCAAATGGAGAGCACTGTAAATGATTTAGAGAATACGTGTCAAACGTTAAAGCTATCTAATACCTTCTAAAGTAGGTTGATACTCATAAATCTAAGATAAACGACCTGTAAAACCACTTAAGAAGAAATAATACTCATTTAATCAGGCTTCCAGTGGAAAGACTGGGTAGGAGAGCAATTCATAAGGAATTATGAAATCTCTTCTAATTCAGGACTTTGTTGATAGAGAATGCAAACATACATTTGATAAGCAATTTTGGTTACTTGAAACTACTGTTGTAATAGCACTAAATTATGGCCCCACTGAAAAAAGAAAAGATCAAAGGGCATTTCTTTTATGGTTTATTGTGCTCTTATTTTTCCAGATTCAGCACTGTGTGTATCAGATGGAGTTACAAAGAGTATTCATTGGAATTACCATTTTGCTTAATCCAGGGATGTGGTGTTGGATTGGCTTCTGTCAGTGTGGCTGTCCATGTTCACTGATAACAGTAGGTTCATTATTGCATTTCCCTGGGAGGAGCAAGTCATCATTTACTGGGACAAGCCTGGTAAAAATTATGTGTTTTCACCGAGCTGAGTGGTAACTTGCATGAACTTGGTCTGTTCAGTGGTATTTTCTGCACTTTGATCCTGAAGAAAATTCTGTTTCCTTTTCTACTTTTTTTTTTCCCCCAGACCCACTTGAAAGGTTGCTAAATGCGTGTGGTGGAAAAATTAGGTCATGATTTTTCACTAGCAAAGGTCTGATTCTTCAGTTCTTGAGCAGACAAAACTTCCATTCTCTTCAATATGTTTTTAAGGCCACTTGTTAATTCCTGTTCATTCTTTTGGCTTTGTGAGTGCGCAGAGCTCAGCGTCACCACCAGCATTTATTAGAAGTTGACGCAGAGCTTTTCTTGAAGCGACTGGAGCGGTATATTTAGCCACGGAGCAATCTTTCCAAAGAGCACTGTGCTGTGACTCATGTGACTCCGCTGCTCTGCTGACCCTACCAGACTTACTCATCGTTTACATAGTGGCAAACAAGATCAGGTTCTGGCTTGATGCCTTATTTCCCTTGATGCAATAAATGTGCTACTTCCACATGCATTTTACTTCAGTCCACATTTTTTAAGTTAAACTGGGAATCCAACTTTTTTTCTCTTACTGTGAAAAATAAGGGCGCTTAACTGCTTCTCTGAATGGAATTGGTGAGTGAAATGCAAATGCAGCTCATCCCTACATAACTCATTTGTACTGCAAAAATAACGAGGGGATGGCATAGTTATGGTTAAAATGCATTATCCATCACCTTCTTTCTTCTTCCTTGCTCTCACAGAGGGCAAAACAGATGCAAGAACACCTGCTATAGCTGTAGTCTCACCCAGTCATAGCAGTGGTGTTTGGATTGGTTGGGTTTGTAGTGGGCAGGGGGGGCAACCTTGGCAGCACATTCCCACTGGTGAGTTTTTGAGATACTGAAGTCTGTCTGAAAGAAAAGCTTGTTGATTTACTTTCTACTTTCTTTTCAGCTGGCATAAAGAGTCATTTTACTGAAATATCAGTTAAACCGAGCATACGTTAAATAAAGATCATTTCAGAAATCTGTCAGCCTTAAGAACATTGCTTTTCCATTTCCTGAGAATACCTAGGAGTAACTGGCTTTCCTGCTCCGAAGCAGAACAACTGTTGCATGTATGTGTTGTATTTGCATTATGTGTGGGAGGGTATTTGTTATTAGTTTAAAAAATGAAAAACCAGAGGCAACAGCTGGACTGACTTTTACCTGATGGTTACAGGAACTATCATGTTTGGCTGTTGACAGAGAGCAGAGGAAAATTCACACATGATTGAGAGCTGGAGAAGCCTCTGAGAACTGGGAGCTGAAGCCTTCAATCATGTAAAATGGCTTGTGAAGGGTGAAATTGCTTGGAGCTGATCAATTTTTATTTAGATGTCAGTGCTTTTTAAAATCTATGGGTTTTTTTAAACAAACTCTAAGGGACAATAGAAGGAGCGTGATGCCAGATAACTGGTTATTAGTTATTTTATGGCAGTCCAGTAACAGTTATTTTATGGCAGTCAGGTAACCAGTTAACCAGTTATTTGATGGCAGTTAATCTGGTCCCAGACAAGTCTGGAAGATGCAGATGGCTCAGGACTGGATGAGGTATCAGTAGTTTGTGTTGTTGAACCATGAAGGGCACTCAACAGGCAGTCAGGCCATTGGCATCGTGCACAGGCTGCAAACCCAGCCCCACGGGGCCCTTAGCAGGGCTGAGGACCTGCCCCTCCTCTGCCGCGTGTGGGAGACCCCCATTCCTCACTCACAAGCAGGCAAATCACACATGCACTCCTCAGTTATAATTAAATTAAAATCTCGCTAATTTGGCAGCATACCTATCACGCTCTCTCCTAGCAAGAAACTATTTCTCCTTTTATTCTTTTCTGCTTGAATCCCAAGCTATCAATGGCTTTCAAAGAAAAAGGAGGTTTTTTCCTTTAGAAAAAAGTCTATTCAAATTATTCATGATTTATATCAAGAAGGAACCTTTCCTCTTTCAACTAGGAAAAAAAAGGGAGAGTTTGATCTTCCTCAAAATCATTTGAGAACCTTGTACGTTTCTTTCCAGAACTAAAACTTTCTTACAAAGCTTCAGATATTCAGTGGAATAATGCCTATTACATAATTGAAGCTCAATACAATACCTAGGGGCTAATAAATGGTCTCCTGGTTCTGTAGAAAATGTAACAAATCATAATAGTACTTATTGGGACTAGGCCAGGCACAAATGACAAAGCTGCTTTTGAAAGTGAGTTGTGGCCAGAAATACTCTTGGACCAAAATGATTCTCTTGACTGTCAGGGGGACATTTACTCCCTTTAATTTTCAGCCTAGATTTTATGTTGATCCTGCACACTGAATAAAATCAAGCCCGACAGAGCTGCTACTGCAGCTGTTACAGCTGTAAATGTGAAGAAGGCCATTTAAGACAACTCTGTTTCACTGACTATGTTACTTGGAAAGTATGCAGATTATATTAAAAATGGCTTGATATGTCTTTATTGTGTGGCCTTTTTTTTTTTTTTAAAGGAAGCAAAAGATTCTGCACTATTGAGTAGTTTATTAACATTTCTGATCACAGCTCTTTTACTTAAAAAATAATTGTTCTATTGTGTGCTCTGAAGCTGCCTGTAAACAACTGGCAAAGGAGTACACTGGTTTGTATTCTCCATGAAGAAAAAATCAAATTCAATTGATTAATCAAAGGGGGCATTCTTTGATAGAAGGGAACCTTTTCAAACTTTATTAAAAATATTGAATAAACCATGAGCGATCAAAGTTCATAATCTGAACTCCTGCTTCTACTTGAATACAGTAAACCTTCAAAATAACTCATAAAGCAGGAGATGAGATGTCTAATAAAAAGAAATGCTCAGAGTGGCCTATTTCCAAACTTCTGTCTTGATCTGGATCTTGGCTACACCATTGCAGTCCCACTGATTTTACTGGAGTCACCCTGTGTTTCCACTGGAGAGACTGGTAATAAGAATTGAGCCTTGAACCTTTTTTCTGTGACTAATTCAGAAGTATCTTTGCACTCCCTGTCTTTTCATGGAGGGTTTTTCCGTCATTCTGAAAGAAGAAATGAGATTGCAGTCAGCAAAGCTGCACAGTGATTAAAGATAATCTAGGTATGACCTGCAGGGTGAATGACTGTCCCCTCTGTTCTAGGAGGAAAGCAATCATATGGCCAAATGCAGGATGGCTGGTGGGAGTGAAGACGAGTGAAATGGAAATTCCCGGAGCTGCAGAGAAAACAGAACTCGAACAGGTGGGATAGCATGGCTCTGTCTTGCAATCAGCACTGAAATCATGGGCCCTGTGTGAAATACTACGTGTAAAGCAAGCTCAAGTGTGTTAGAAAGTAAAATGCTCATATTCAGCAGCAGGAAAAAGTTACTGGAATGCTTCCAGGTATTTTGATGTGAAGAAAGAAAACAATTGAGGATAATATAATAATTGAAGGTATATAGGCAAAGAGTGAAGGAGAGGAAGCAAACACACTGATTGATCAGGGCACAATAACCTGATGTCATTTTAGTTGGGTCACGAGGCAGAGCACACTCAGCACAAGAAACAGTGAGACAGCAATCAGGTTCTTTTTTCCGGTACCTTCCTTTATTGTTCCTCCCCATCCATATTCCAAGCAGAGGTGGAGGGACGGGCTGCACCTCCCAGGGGGATTTTCACAGCCACACCCGACAGGGAGGTGCAGGTGGGCACCTGCTGCCTGTGGTACCCTCTGGCTGGGAGGTGGGATGGAGAGCAGGGAGAGGGCACCTGATGGTGCCCAGCACAACCTGTCAAAGACCTTTGCTCTGAAAGGAGCAATTCAGAATTTTTTTAGAGTAGCACCCCAGGCCCAATAGAGGTGAAAAAACCCAAACCAACAAAAACCNCTGTCCCTTGTGGGTTCTTCCTTTGCTCTGGAAATGAAGACTGTGCTTAGAAGCAGGGAGATTTGCAGTGAAGGCCCTTTGACAGTCCTCAACCAGGGTAAATATAAAACCTCTAAAACTCTTATTCGTTGTTTGGGTCAAAAGAGATCATACTCTATAAAAAGCTGCCTTCCTACATGTCATCCCACCCTGTGCAGCACTGCTGTTGAAAGGGCTTATCCTAAATACTCCATTCTGATACAGCAGCACATGAAAAAGAAAAAAAAGACACTTTATTAAAAAAAGAAGCTCTTTCAAAGAGTGACAGATGAATGTAGTGACAGATTAATATAAATTTTAAAACCTGAACATCATCCTCTAAGGGGAAAAAGCTCCTAAATACGCATGCAAAACAAAAATGGCAGTACAAAACCTCTGACAATGCCTTGCACAGAATCATTTATTAGGTCTCTGTAAGTGATCATTTACATGAAACTTGCATTTTATCTAGTATTCAACCATTCCCTTTTATCTTCTGTCTCTGTGTGTTTGTGGGAGACAGTGGTCCCGCAAGCTGCTTTTTTTCCACTGGAGTGAATGTGCAGGGGACATAGGGCAGAGAAGGGAGTTTGAATGGCCTTGTTTCGAGCCCATCTCTCTGATTCTAGCTTAGACCAAAAGAAGAAAATGATCACCTCTGCTTTAGAGCTGAGCAAATTCTTTCCAAACCAAATAAACCCTCAGCTGTCCTGTCAGCAGTACAGCCCTTTGGGTCAAAGCACGGGGGAGCAGTGTGTGAGCTGGAGTGGGGTCAGGGGTGCACAGAAATATTACCTTCATTTCACTGTGTGGACATGCCCTTTCTGGGATGTTGGCAACAGCATGTGGGCTGCCTACAGCAATTATTTACTTATGCTGCTATTGCCAAAGCATCCAAGCAAGGGATTTCTAAACTAGCCCCATGTATCTGCCACACAGTGATGTGTGGCCATCCCTGACATGGTTGCACTGTGAGCTCAGCTCAGTATTCTGGATTTCTGATGAAAACTGTTGCGCACCTGGAGTAACATCTAAAGCCATCTCCTTGACATCTAAAGCCATCACCTTGACTTGGTACCTAGGAGTACCTTGCTCAGGGAGGTTGGCGTGATGTGAAATTGCCTCCCCTCTCACAAGAACGTGGCTCACTGCTTCTCTAGGCCGTATTGACACCTCTTGACAAATGTGAGTTGATGGCACAAGTATAATATTCACTTTGGAGGTGTCCAAAACTCTGAGTGCTTTTTTCCCTGTGTATCCCCTTGTGGTGCATGCCCAGCTGCCCTGCCAGTCTGCACTGCTGATTTCAGGGAGTGACAAAGGCATTTCAAACTGAAAGGAGATATTTTAAATACAGTCAGGAACAACATATAAAATGACCTCAAACAATCCCACATAAAGTCCTTTGTTATTTTCAAAGCACTTTCCCAGCTTGACACCTTTGCTTCTTTATAGCCAATATAAAATTCAAAATGTTTTATTCCAGGGCAGTACGTGGATGTAAAATATAAATATATCGAACCTCAAACTACCTTTTTTGTGCTACTGCTTTGAAGCAGGACCTGAAGTAAACTCAGTGTAAAGATCCAGGAAATTATCCAGAAAATTCCACTTCTCAAACTTTCGTTCCCTGTGGTCTTGTGCATATTTAGAAGAACTTCCCTGAAGCAAGCATGAGGAGCGCTGATAGCAATGAGGGGCAGCCTAGGTGTGGACGGCTGTGGGCAGCAGCTCAGGACTGCTCGGGGATGAGCACGCTGAGCTGCCTCAGGTGTCCCTTGCACGGCTCAGCACAAGTCAGCCCTGCTGCTCAGGAGCAGGGGCGAGAGCTGGAGTGAGGAAGCGCAGTCCCATCGCCCAGAAGAACATCCGGGTTTGCGCCGTGAAGGCCAACACAACCCTGCAGGGCCTGGCAACCCCTTCTGTTTCCTGACACCTTTTTCTACGACGCAAAAGGTCAGTGGAAATGCTCTGTTGTGGTTCTGTGCCCAAAAGGTTGATACCTGGTTTCTGCTTTCTCTTCTGCTAATTGCTGTTATTAAATGGCTTTGAAATTACCTCACAGTAACTGAGTGCAGGTTTGGGGCCTGTGTGTACACAGAAGTTGAAGTGAATCAGCTCAGAGATGTTTGAATAGGCATTGCTGGCAGCACGCAGCAAAGCAAATGGCTGGGTGAATTTGCATCTTGTTTAATACATAAAAAAAAGTTTTAAGCTGTGACTTGTAGAACTCAAGCCAGGAACAATAAGCTTGTCTGGAGAATTCTGGTCTTAGAAACGAAAGGATACGGAACCATGTCCAAGGTAAATATTGACATGACTCAGGATGAACTAGTAAAACATTTAATGAAGCTGAAAATAAGGCATCTGGGATAGATGTTTATTGTTAAAAATGAAACATTCGAGCAAAAGTAGCACAGAGATGATGGAGGTTATTCATAAGGAAGCCAAGTTGGGGAAACAGCTTCATCTGAAAGAAACTGACTCCAGCTATTTGTGAAACATGGAAAAAAGTTAGAATTCTAAGAGAGCTAAAAATGTAGGTGAATAGCAAACAGTTATTAAGGCTATTCAGAGTGAATTTTGGAGACTAAATCATACCAAGGGACAAATTACTCAGGTGTCCAGAATAACTCTATTGGCTTTGACAGATTTCTTGGTATTTGCCTTCCTGTAATTGAGAGTTTACTCCCTTATGCCATATGAGGACTGAATATTAAGAAACTTGGAGGAAAAAAAAAAGCACTTTCTTTCGTTCCAGTATCATTCTCTTGATGATAGAGAATAAGTCACATTAACTTCACAAGGCATTTCAGGAACACATTAGGAGCTTTTCCATTTCATGCAGCAAGAAAAGAAACAATCCCTGTAGAATGCCATGAAAATAATCAGAAAGGTTCCATTGAACTGGGCATGGGAATGAATTGTGCTGCTATTTTGGAAGTCTTACACCTGAGTCTATGGTGTTACTGGAATGCTCTGTGGTAAAATCCATGGCTGGGTGAGGCAACACTACCTTCACATGCTTACCAGTGGTGGAGATACTGGGGAAGAGATGCCAGGAGTTGGAATTGCCTGCTCAGGTGTGCTCTATAAACCAGCTTTTTTCTACCTCAGAAGTGTAACCCTAACGAATAAGAACTGATTGTGTGCCAAAGGTACCTTTGATCTCTTCCCAGGTGCCATGCCTATAGTTGCAGTGGCACAAATCTCAGTTCAGAACTATCTGGTGATGATGCAGGTGCAGCTGCAGTCCCCCAGATGGCTTCGTGGTACAGTACAAGGGCACACATTTTTCCAGCCTGGAGGCACAGGATAATCCACACAGCTGACCATGTGGCAGAAGGAGTAGAGGCAGGGACACAGGAGAAGCAGGGAGGGATGCCTGGGGAAGGCAGCAGCAGGGAGAGCCTGCTATGCTGAGGCAGTGCATGTGCCCTTGCTCCTTGGCTGCTTCTGATGGATTCAGGAAAACTGTAATTGTAGTGTTTGGCTCTGCACCATCTCTCAAAGCCTTTATCCAGGGACGAAGTGAATGCTACAATCTCTCTTAGTCCTCCAAGCAGTCTTTTGGAAAGCTGGGATCTAAAATAATTGAAAACTTTAAGCATAACCATCAACTTCTTGGACTAGATTTAGAAAATCCACAGTCAACCCATCCGCTTCCTCCATCTCCTATTCACTGAGGAGGTTTCCTTTGGCCAGCCTTCTTGTTAAGGCCACAACCAAATAGTAGTTGATGGTAGATTTTATTACTAACATAAACAAATAGCAGGTTATTTTTTCATTGTCCCAAGCTTCAAAGCTGGAGCTGGTCTTTGCATCAGTAGGCTCTACCAGTACTGACATGCAATTGGAATACAAAGAGGATGTTGATAATATAAAACATATGTTGCTTATGCAGATCATTGAGCGTCACTTCAGTGCTCACTGCAAAGCACCTCGGCCTGTTGATCCTCCAGCAGCCTCAGCCAAAATAACCCAAGAGCTGCACATTCTCTGAGCAACTGCACAGCAGCACAGTGGCGTCCCAAAGGATGCACACCCTGCAGAAGGATGTTGACACAAGCAGCAGATATGTAGGATCATATGCTGGCATTGCTGTCTGAAACTCAGTGCAGAAAGGTCTTCTCTGGGCAGAGCAAGAAGGATTTACTGAATATAAAAGCACATCAAAAGCAAATGAGGGATTTTTATTGTCATTTATTGTCATTTTCCCCCACACCATTTCATTGATTTTGTGCTCATAAAAACATTAGCTGATAACTCACTATCAGAAAGGCAAAGCTGCTAACCAGAAGCTGCGTGCAAAACCAGATACATGCAGTGCCTTGATAGCAGTAGGGTGAGATTTTTCTTTTCCTGCTTCCTTACTTTTAAACCCCGGCCAACGTCATCATAACGTTTGGCACCATTCCCATATGTACAGATTGCAACATCTGCAAGTTTTAAAAATTAATATAAAGTTCCGTAATTGTATAAGCCTTGCTCGTTTTAATGGTCCTGAACGAGCAGCTTTGATGCAAGTGAGATGCAGTCAGCAGATGAAGTGCTCTGCTTGTACCGAGCAAGCTGCTCCCGTGGGGCAGGATGTCTGTGTAGCTGGTGCTCGTGTGGGGGATGATCACAGTGTAGGACTGTGCTGTGGAGGAACACAGGGTGGGCTTGAGTTGCTGGCACACAGAAATTCAGTAAGTTACCAGTAAGTGCAATCACGGGTGCCAAACTGCAAAGCAATCACATTTGGTAGAGCTCATTTCTGTCACCCGCAGTCCATGGAGATCCAGCATGAAGGTGTGAGGTTTCATTTTGTCCTTTTCAAAACCACTTTGTACATGGACATGTACTTGACTTTTCATGGATCTTTCTGAAAGCCATAAAATGACTTAGTCATTACCTACTCGGATATGTTGGAAGTATGGTTCAGTATTTCCAGGTTTATTGAAATAATGGTCCCTTGTTTGTTTTTCTAGTGGCAGGCAAAGTAGAAACAGAGCTGTGAACAATAACATAAACCTTGCTGTTACCAAGCACTTGGCAAGCAGTTTTAGGAATGCTTTACTTTTCCTATGTGTATATAAAGCCTTAGAGAACTCTCTGATTGTGGCATATTTCAGCATAAAGGAAGCAGAAATAAAATCAGGCCCTATAATTCATGTGTTCAGTAATGGAGGACCGAAGCAGGAAGAGACAGGTGCTTTTCTGGAAAAGAATGAAAGATCTGAGCAGCTGATTCGTGGTGAAGTAATATGCTTTTAGCTGAGAACGTTTATTGTAGCTGAACCTCATGCCATCCCTCAAGCCAATATCTTAGATGAATCAGCAACTTGCAAGCTTTATCTCAGCTGTACCAATAGAGTTTATAATATTGTTCTGTCAGTGCTATTTATACATCATCACATGGCTGACTACTCCAGGCTGTGCTTTTTTTACACAGCCTTGGATGATGTCACTGTGGAGTAGGCAATTGTACTGAACAAAGGCTTTCTTCAGAGCAGCAACAATTAAAGCTGATGGCAGAGTACAACACTGGAACCATGGAAATGCAGAAACAAGCTCTCCAGTTTTAAGGTAGCTCTAGACAGGGCTTTCAGTCCTTCAGTAGCTGGTCCCACTGGGAGATTACTTGAAGTGAGGTCCTACAGCTGTCAGTGCCCACCTGGCCTTGGAAATGTGTGGGGAGCAGTGTGGTCTGAAGCCTGGGGCTGCCCTGCACAGAGCACTCACTAACCATGTAATTACGCAGGCGGTTGTGGAAGAAAGCAAGCTCATCCAAGAAAGAAGATCTGTGGATCCATTCTGCATCAGTCATTGACTAAGAGAAACAGGGTCAGCCTGGAAGCCTGCAGCCTTGCCATGTGTGTCTTCCAAAAGCCCCTGGACTGATGTCCATCGTAGTATGAAGCAGTGAAAGGATCTACAAATGATTTGTAAAGGAAGAATTCAGCAGCCTCAGTTGATTGCCCTTTCACTTGTGATGTTCCAGTGAGCCTGAAATTCTTCACTCTATCCCTATTCCCCAGTGCATCACGTGCGTTTCCAGCTGTTTATCATCATTCCATAAGGCCAGCAACATGTCAACATCAACAGCTGTGTTCTTCTCAGCTGCTACTTGTATTGGAGCTCTCGGAGTTTAACCACCGACACAGTCGATCAGCGCTGTTCGGACACGGCGTCTGTAACTCTTCCCTAGAAGCTGCTTCTCAGGAGCTCCCTCCCGGTGTCCTCCAGCCAAGCCATGACAAGCACGTCACTGGGTCACAGATGGAGGCAAGGAAAGGAGAGTGTTACCCCCACCCCTGCCTGTGCTTTGCAGAATGACTGCAGTAACTAAGTGGTTTATTTCAGAAGTGCTTATAAATTGGACACAATTACTGGCTACCTCAGAGACAGAGCTGCGACACGCTTCTGCTGCAGGTTCTGACCTCTCTTGCTTTGCAGACCTCTCCCTCCATTTTCCAGTGGAGGTCCAGACTCAAGTGTGGAAAACTGCTGTCAACAAGGTTGGTTTTTCCCCATTAGGTTTCACAGACTCTCCAAGTACATTCCACAGACCCTCAGGGACCTGCATCTCCAGGCAGGAGAGCACTGGCCTAGTCCTAGGGACTGGTCCATTTGCCTTTTTGCAGTTACAGTGGTCACCCCTCACTGGGGAACAGCCCTTCCCAGTATTCTGACATTTTTTAATCCCCCCCTTAAATGACTTCTTTCCAAAGCTTCCTTCCAAAGTTTGGCTCTGCACAAAACATGCCAGCATCTGATAAAGGCTCAAAACAGAAACAGAATGGCATAAATAGAAATTAAGTAAATTAGGAAGAAGTGCCAAAGTAGCAAAACCCTAATGATAGCTGTGGCTGCATGTGCATGTGCTGTGCAGCTTCCAGCCCTCACCAGAGTGCCAGGCTGCCCCTCAGTATTCCTGGGAACATATGCATCCACTGTGTCACTGGCACCACCTGCTCAGCCTTGGACCGCATCTTCTCGCAGACTCTTTAGAAAGCTGGGGTTCGTGCAGAGGGTTGGTGCCAGAGCCCCAGCCAAGCCAGCAGCAGCCTCTCTGTGGCTGGATAATTTTTCCTCACTTGGTAAACTGCACTTGTGCCATCTGGTCAATGCAAACAGCCTTATCCTTTATCCAGCCACATTTTGTGGAAATTGTGGTCTACCTGCATTGTCAGCTCAGCCATGATACTATATGGTTTATTTCCCTCATGAACCAGAGGAAACCTGGGCCAGATTCCCATCTGGTAAAAATCACCATGACTAAGGTGAAGTAATTTTGGACCACCTCATGGTCTTCGTTAATGCCCAGGGCTGGAAAGGTAGAGCACATCTGTGGACGCTGAAAGCTTGGTCACAGAAAGATTTTCCAGATTTCTGCCTCTGTCTGTGAGAAGGTCTTTGCTTTCTCACGGACACTGGCTGAAAACAGTTAGAAGTTTCTGTAAACTAATCCCTTTATCTTGCAGGTGCAAGATTGTTATGCAGTACTGTTGTGATACTGACCAGAGAAATATTTTGAAATGGGTGTTGTAAGATCTGACCAATCATTCTAGGAGGTGGATGGTCAGGGACCAATGGCCATTCAAGTGAACTAAGATACATAAACCAGTCTGTAAACTAATAAATAATTCCTTTTCTTCCTGAATGGTCTTGTGTTGTTACTCGCCGGCCCCGGTACAACAGCGACACACATCTTTTGCTACTTAGTCATTATTGATGCTGTTTTTCCATAAGACCATTGATCACAGGTGAACAGGGGATAAATATGTGAGAACTGTTCTCTTAAGCAGCATAACAACAGTGGGTTCCAGGCTGAGATCCTTCCAGAATTGGCTGTGTGTGGTGCTGGTTCTGCTCAGGTAGCCCTGAGTCCCTCAGCTGGGCTCCTGCCACTCTGTGCTTTCCCACAGAGCGCAGCTTGCAGCTATGCTGGACATAACCTAACCCAGCCTTATGTTGGTCTTGGTTTTGATCCCTTGTTCTCTTTATTCCACAAATTAGGACATTCTTAGTTTGAAAATACAGGCAAAGTTTTAGAAAACTTTTGGGATGAGAAGAAAATGTGGAGCCAGTTGAGAAGGGATGTAATAACATGTCACCCTTGGGTTGCTCTGCCTATGCATGTGTTTTTGGCGTTGCTGTGTATCAAACTCTGGAGACCTGTGCTTTTGAGGGTGGAAACCTGGAAAGGGACGTTTATCAGGTCCTGTGCTTAATCTTTCTTGCCTTTTGCTGAATCCTGATGCCCTTCCTTGCCAGCTTGTCTTGCTGGTTGTAGGAGGCGTGGTTCTGGGGCAAGGGAGATAAAACTTGCACTTCTGTGAAGAGCTGTTGGTCTGAAGCTCACAGGAACTGCCAAGTATGAGCACAAACTGGAGTTGTTCTTCCATGCCACAAAACAAATGGTGAAGCTCCAGAGTGGTGGTTAAGAGAAAGGTAACATTTCCTGTCAGACCATCTGACACGCTCAGGAGAAAGGGGACGAGGTTTTGGGTCTGTGTAATCAAAAGGAGTGCACTGAATGAATGGGCGTGGAGTAAGGGAGGCGGAAATAGAACCAGCCATCTGTCAGTGCACTCCAGGATGGCTAACTGGGAAGCCTCAGTGCTCAGCTGCTGAATGTCCTGCCTGGTTTCCTCACGGAATAGAGGCGGCCGTAGCAATCTCTCCTGGCGGGCTGGGCACAGCTCAGAGGGATGGGGCGTCTGGGTGAGCTCTCCCAGTGCACTTCTGCAGCATCTGGGGTCTGGTTGTGTGTGCCAGAGGCATCTCTGTCCTGAGGATCACCATCTTCCTGTGGTCAGGCAACAGGAGAAGTCCTCATGGCAGAAAAGGTAGGGAAGGACTTGAGGCAGGTTCACATCTATTGTCTCCTCCTGCATGGGAAGGAGAATTTCCTTCACAGCGAACAGCCCAGCTGCAAAGGCTGGAACAGACAGGAGGCCCAGCTGGGGCTGTTGCATTTATCCAGAGGAGATCCTAACATTACTTTGAGATGTTACCTCTGCAAATGGTAGTCGAGCATTATAAATATATATGTAGTGTGTGTATGTAATGATTGATTTCATAGTCACCACACAAGTTGGAAACATTGCTAATGTGATGCTTATAGACAGGAGTTAGTCCAAATTAAAGGCAGGAAATTCCAAGGTATTGTTCTTATGGAAGCTGTGACAGCTGAATTATATGGGCTTGTTAAGAAACTAAAGATAACCTCATTCAGAGTAGATAAAAGCATTATGTATGAGCAAGGAAACTGAATTACAATTGCAGTGGGAGCCATAAGTCTGAATATCTTGACTGTTGTGTGCAGTAAATGGAAACTCCACCGTGCTGTTATATTAATTTGGTACTTTTTATTTAGGGACAAATCTTCAAACTCTTTATCTTAAGACTCCAATGAAGGCAATGGAGAGTTTCAAATACAGAAAGATTCAGACATGAAGATTCAATGCCTGGTTCATAAAGGTAGGATGAACTTCCATCTTGATTGTTTCTGCTGTCATGATTTGGTGGTGGGTGTAACTGTGGGAAGCATCCTGCGTTGCGTTCTGGCTCACCAGGAGGAGACTGTAGAAAGTAAACAAATACTGGAATTCATTTCTTCCTGATCACAGTTTTTACTGGGACAAAAACCATGGCAGGATCTGGGAGAATAGAAGCCTGATCTGGTAACATCCGTGGCACCCTCAAGGCCCCGGTACCCCTTTCCCACCACAGCACGTGTCTGCTGACCAGCAGGGGCACTGACAGGCTGTGTCCCACTCCCCGCAGCTCTCCCTTGGGATGAGCACTGGGCTGAAGGACCAGTGTACCTGGCTGCCATCAGCCACGCTGCTGCACCCTTGCAGCTGCCAGGCAGTGGGCTTGGCAGGAGATCTCGGGGAGCCCTTTGGGCTGAGGAGAGCATCCTCAGCCGAGTTCACTGCTGCCTTTGTTCGGGGAGCACTGAAAGAGGCCGTGGGGTTCTGTACCTGCTGTCCCTGCTTAGTGCCCATCCCGAGGGAGCGTCCTGGCAGACGCTAACCTTTGCTCCAGGGAGGCGCAGGGAAAGCACGCCTCTGCTGGCAGATCTGGGAGGGGATGCTCTCCATTTAGCATCAAGCTGAAATTTTACAAGATGAAAATCTGATAAAAACACACATATTTCAGCTGGCCTTTCTTCATCCAATATTTGAAACCTGGCATCTGTGTGCTGGCTGCACTTCTGAGACCCAGTGGAGCAGCTTTTGGAGATGGGTTGGGGCTGGACTGGGGCTCTGCCCCAGATCTGGCAGAAAACAGTGGCTGGGTTTTCCAGAGTGGCTGTCAGAGTTTTTCTGTAATTTTATTGCAACATCTCTACCTTGCCACTAGTTTTCCTGCTCTGAGACAGTAATTGGTCTAAGTTTTGTTGCCACAACATTACACACCTGGAATTTGAGACATTTTGTGTCTGCTTTGCTTTGTTTTAATCAGACTTGCTTGAAATGTCATACTGAAATAAGAAAAGCAGCAAGGCTGTAGAAATCTCAGCCATAGACTGCAAGGCAGTAACTGCATACGGAGCTTGGCAGGAGGCACTGGGACTACCTGAGAGCTCTAATTGCCACCTATAAATATCCAATATCAGTATGTGTAGAGGAGGTGAGTGCAGAGGACAGAATATAGTTTTACTCTATGCTGTAGTATGATTCATGCTTTTAAGATCAAGATTAAAAGTCTCTGTTAGGTTCCAGACTATGATTTTATTTTCATTTACATCAAAGGATTTAAGAGCCTTCAAACCCCAGCATTTTAAAAATAACTTTTAAGCATACTGTCTGGCAATGTGAGTCCCAGTTAGCAGGGAAGAAGCCAGGCTCTCCTCATATAAAGCAAATAACTGAGAAATTGGAATTAAAGAAATACCTTGTCCTCAATTTAACTCTGACAGCTTGTATTGTATTTTTGTTTCAGGAAAAAGACTTTATGAAATGTGGGCCCTTGTAGACAGGACATAGCCCTGGGTGATTAGTCCTACAGATCAGCAAAAACCATGCACCATAAAAGCTTCTGCTTTTATGCAAGGTTCAGAGCCTTAATTTGAATTTTTGGGCTTGTTTGTATTTCAAAAGCAAAAGCAACTGAATTGCATCTTGAAAACCATATTTCAGGGCAAGTATCCTCAAAACACAGCCCAGGTTTGATCAAAAGGTTCTCAAGTCTGCAAACCTTTTGACAAACCCAATGAATGTTTACACTTTCTAAGTAAACTCCAAACCATGGGCTGGAATCTTGCGATGGAGTTTTTTTAGATTTTCTCTCTCTTCCTTCACCCCCACCCCCCCAGTTCTCACAAAAATCCAATCTGTCCTCTGGAACTGGACTTTCAAGATGGGCATTTTAATATTTTTATTGACAAACACATGAGCAGGCACAATAAATAAGTATCTACATGCAAGCAAAATATTGAGCTGTATTTGTAAAATGCCAGATAAAAACCAGTTTTGTATTTTGGCTTTATTTAGTGTCCATTCCTGTGGATCAGACTGCACAGTGTTCACTTGTCCAAACCACTAAGATAATCCTTACCACATATAGAAATAGATTTTAATTACAGAGCAATAAATACTGTATCTCTTTTTTTGCTGTATGCATTTTTCTATCAGCAGACAAAACCTGACATTTATTTTACTGATAGCCCTATATTTCCCCTCCCGCTACCACCGCAGCAGAATTTCCCTTGCCTAAGGAAATTGAGAGGATCAGAGCACATCTGATGTTCCATTAATTTAAAACGGCTGCCAGGACTTGCATATTGTAGCAGCTTTAAAGTGATTGAATTTGGATTATTTCAAACTCTGGAAAGTCCTGCCTTGCCTGACAGAGGTGTCTCGAGTGACAAAATAAAATACGAATATGTCACATCTGTACATCCTCACTCTCGCACGCAGCATTGCAACAAGCACAACAGAAGCCATGGAAAGAACAACCCTAATTTTTTCCCTTTCTTTTTAATTTTTTTTTTTTTTTATTTTGGTAGCAGGCCCCTTTTTTAAACTGTAGCCCAGCTAAGTGGAGACACCTGGTGTTTGCTGCAGCAAGTTCACTAAAATACGTGAAAGGGGGGGAGAGAGTGGGGGTGTCCGGGATGCCCTGCCTGGGGCACAGCCAAAAAATTCCTCTCCCCTGGCAGGGGCTCCTCCTGTGAATAAAGCCGTGCCCTGACCACAGAAGGGCTGCTACAGCCCAACTCCGAGTGTCCTGGGGGGACACTTCACCCTGTCAGGTGTTAAATAAAACACCAGCTTTTGGGCCATATCTGTTTTGTAATGCTTAGTGAGTAGCTTATGCAGCGTAATTCCAAAAGCAGAAAAAGTTTATGCACGGCCAAAGGAATATTAAAGTTTCACTACAAAAGAAATATTGTGGCTGCCAAGGCCTGATTACTCATAAACCCCACAGCATTATCACCATCCATCACTGCCGAGCTTTAATGACCAAACTAAAAGGAGACACATCAAAGCGGGGGGGTGGTGTCGTCGTCGTTTTTCAAGAGTAAGATTCCCTAAATATAGGACCAATAGTAGAGCTCGACATATTTTTTGACCAAAAAACTTGAAAAATCATTTGAATGAATCACAAAACATATGTTATGTTTTGCTGTAAAAGCCATGAAGTTTGTGCAGTGCTCTATTATGGTGACTGCTTGGCTTTTCATGCATTCCTAAATTACCATGTAATCTAAAACCTTGTTTTCAGCTGCTCTATATTGGAAAGTCCCTTGCAATAATCAGGGTGATTACAGGCTAGTGCAGAGAACAAAACTTGTTTGTATTATTGCAAATAAAAATGTAGTTTATCAGAAATTTTACCTTTCAAGGGAAAAATAAAAATAATAATAATAAACTTTCTCTTTTCCCTGGCTGGAAATATTTTAAGCATGGGATTAATTTTGGCCACTCTACGACTTAAAAACACATGGATACTTGGTATAAAAATATGTTTCTTTCCTGTAGGGACTTGACTCTAATTGGTGTGCCAAAACTATCTCACAGAGATTTCATTGTCTTATCTACTTACATCATCTTAATGCGATTTTATTTTACTTTGTCAAAGTCATATTAATGTAAATGTGTTCTTGATAGCAAACAGAGTTCTTTTTTATGCTAAACAGGATTCAGCTGACTCTAATAAAACAGCTTGCAATCCATTAGACTATAACTGTAATATAGTTATTTTGTTTCCCAAATAAAGACCGTGTCAGAAAGCTGTATAAGGATTTTTGTCTTGTTTTTCCACAATAATTGCTTGGGTGGGGTTACATTCTGATCTTTAAATGAATAGTATCGCTTGGAACAAACACTTCATATATCTTTTATCTTCCTCTTGCAATACAGTTCTGAGTTTTCTTTGAAAATGCAAAGCTACTTTTCCAGATAAGTCATCAAAATGTTTCCAAAGTATTTTAACTGCCAGATTAACTATATCTTGAATACAAAGATAGATGGCTTACATTCTTTATGCAGAAATCCTGCCAATGCATAGCAACTAGCAACAAATTAATTTCTTTTGCAACAGTGGGAAGGAAATAAAAAAAAGAAACCCTGCTTTGCTATGCAAAGCTCAAAAAGGTAAATAGATATTTAAAAAGAAAATAAGGTTACTCGTTCTGAAAGGGTAATCTGTAAGCAAAGAACAGAGGATTAAACATACATTTGCTCTCTTTACGGAATCTGTGTTCCAGCCTTCTCTTAATGTATTCAGCTAATTAAGGACTGCGGTGACCTTGTGGCAGATTCTGAAATCTAGGAATGTCTATTTTTTATTTGATTTTTTTTTAATTTCTTTTAATGCTGCCTCCCCCACAGAGCTTAATACAATCTGTTTCAGGTCAAAGTCTGTTTATGTCAGCAATGTTCATACTACACAACTAAAATGTTTTAATGCATTTATCAACTGAAAATATTGCAAACATTTCATTTCCTTTGATACAGACACAAAAAACCCTCTGCCTTCATTGCAAATTCTTGTTCATATGAATCACTCTGAGTAATATTTGCTTTAACTTTCGTGTGGTTCTACAAACAGCCTTTATATGGCTGGACTTCAAAGCTGGTAGAAATAAAGGTTAGAAATGTGATAGGAGTAATCTATTATTAGGCATGAAACATTAAACCACTTTTAGTTATAAGCCTTAAAACCTGAATAATATAGATTTTTAACTTGCTGCATATTTATTGTGTTTTCAGTTACTTAAGTCATTTAGCATGGAGGGACTGTTTGGAAGAGAAATATTTTCCATAGGAACACAGACCACAATTGGGTTTAATTTTTCCTAATATTTAATTTAGCAAAACTGCAATATTGTAACAGACGTCTCATATGTCAAAGCTGAAATACTCTGCTTGGTGTTCCTTGCAGTGTAAAATTAATCTCTTACCAGCACGCTGACCCGAAAGGCAGGTTTTAGGGGAACAGGCATGGGGTGACGGGAGGGGTGTGGGAAGGGAAGAAAAAATCTCCTTCAAATAGCAGAGAAGAGGAAAGAATTAACACGGAGGAATGTCACGGAGTCTGCCATTGACATCCAATGACATGAGCTGATCCAAATGTGTGTGTGTGAGGGGTTTCTTTGACCAACACGCCCCACAGCATTCACGGTGCATCCCTGTCACCCCACAGTGGTTTGTGGGGCGTCAGACCTGCAGGGGGACCTTGCTGGGGAGGGGTGTGCCCATCAGCCCTCGCCTTCGCCCCTTCCCTCCCCTTGATGAATTCATGTGCTCACGGTCCAAGAGGAGCTGGACAGGGAGATTGCCATGGCTTTGGGGGACTTCAGCCTGTGCAGCCAATGGAGCCTCAACAGTGTTGGTAACGTCTTGTTCTTGGTTAGGTTTGTGTACAACAGAGCAGCATAAAAATAAGCTGAAAACATGTAACAGTTCAAGCCAAACAGGTCAGCCAGAAATAAACCACCATTAGAAATCCAGAATTTTAAATCTTCATGAGCCTGGGAAAGAACAGGCAGGCAATCCTGTTCCCACCACGACCAGTGGGAATTTTACCATTGACAACATGAGACACATTGCCTTTTTCTAAAAATCTAATTCTGTTTCCTTAGGTCCAGCTCTGCCAGCTTGCCATGGCTGCTGGCTGCCCTGCACGAGGTGGGACAAGGGGATTCGCTTGCCCTTTCCTGGTGGGTTCAGCAACAGCACAGGGACATCGGCCACCTCCGGTCGCATCGCCAGGGAGACCTCGGCAACGTGGAGAAGGAACCCATTGCATTATGAGGAGTGGGTAATATCCAGATTTACAGCATGTGCGTGGGGCAGGTGGCATCTCTGAACGGCCCTGCTCTCCCCTCGGTGTCACAGGGGTTTGAGGGATTTGGTGGCTTCCCTCGCAGCTGCCTGCAGGGCAGGCACAGGGGCAGAGCCCAGCTCTGACCAAGGGAGGGGTCTTGGGATCTTTAGACCAGCCGAGCTGGTCTAAAGCTGTGCAATGTGTGAAACTGGAGAAGCCAAGCGAGACCCCTCTGGCGTGGAGTGGGGAACGGCTCACTCAGCGTCAGGGAGTGGAAAACTCTCACTATTTATATTTTGGTCAGTGGAAGAAGGGTCACACCCATCCGTCTCATTAGTGTAAAAAGGCATCGACAGCACCATAGTCCCCACCTTTCCTTCTCCCATGCTTCTCCAGAGCACCTGGTCCTGTGCCAGAGGGTTTAATAGGTTACCCTGCAAAGCCTGGGACCGTGGCACCGCGCAAGGTTGCACATTCCCAGGAAGTGTATGTGCACAGAGCTGTAACAGATGCAGACTAAGGAGCGATGGCCCTGGCTGGCAGGGGCAAGAGGTGTTAATATTGCTGGGGAAGGTGAAAACATAATTGAAACCGTTTATTTTGGGGGGCATGCAGGACACAATGAGGCAATAGCTTCTGAGTAACAAATACCTGTAATTCGCCTATCCTGGTCTTACAGACTTTTAATTTGCTCTACAAATTTGGCTAGTTGGAGAACACGTTAACACCCTGAACTGTACACGGCAACCCATTAAACATTAACTTATTGTCGACTTAAAAAAAACCCCACTCATGATATTAAAAACATAAGGGGAAAGAGATGCCAAGCTAGTGAATGAAGCCAGCTGACTGCTGAGAAGAGACTATGGGGTTTGCTCCGTAGCTTTGCTGTTTTCAGTAATCTGACTCACCAAGATATTTTTAGACACAGTAACAACTTCCATTGTTAAGTAATTTTTCATTTGAATTTTTCTCAAATTATGCTGTCCTCTTGGCCTGCAAATCCCTTTCTTCAGCAAGGCAGTGCTGCTCTCCACACCCCAAGGAGGAAGGGGAACTGTGGAGGACTCTGATGATTTGGACCACATGGTGGAACAAGATAGATCTCAGCGTCAGGTTGGCAGGATATTTCCCTTTCTTCAAAGGTCTCCAAACCCAGCAAGATTTTCTTTGATACCTCTCCAAAGGGATTTATCAGCATTGGGGCATACATTTGTTTAGATTGTTCCTGTAGGGTGGGACTTTCAAAGGAGCAAAAGGATGCCAAGTGCCAAATTCTCACCAAGTTCTCCATAAAGATTTCCTTAGCTTCCTTTGAAAATGCTAGCTGTGCTCCCCATTGGTCTGTGCATCCCTGCTGGAAAGGGGCCCAATGGTACCCTCACAATGTGGGCACAAGGGATACAGGAAAGATTGTGACATTTTAAAAGACGGTAGGAAAACTGGCCTGAGAGAGAGGAAATGCATGAAAATGTGGAGGTTGGGGAGGAAACAAAGAGGGAAATGGAGACCAAATTCCCTAGACCCATCATTGTTTGGTTTTTTTGTTCTTCCTCTCTGCTTATTATTTCCCTCAGGTTTTCCCTGACGTGTTTCCGTTAAAACAAGAGATGAGCATGTATTGAGAGCATGGGCAGAACTCAGGCTCTGCAACCAACTTGTGCTCATGCTCTGGGCTCGAGACAGTCGGAACAGACGCAGGTGCCCTGACGGCGCCAGGCGTTAGTCTGGTCCCCTTCAGGGCTCCCATGGGAAAAGCAGAGGCTGTGCCCTAGGACAGGGCCACAGGGAAGGTAGAGGTCTGGCACCTGGTTGTCTTATGTACT
Source organism: Edolisoma coerulescens (assembly GCA_013397115.1). NCBI lineage: Eukaryota > Metazoa > Chordata > Aves > Passeriformes > Campephagidae > Edolisoma > Edolisoma coerulescens. The sequence continues at coordinate 341,742 of VWZW01002151.1, forward strand.
TTTCATGAAGCAGGGGCTGAGCCCTCTCTGATGGTAATGCACTGCCTCAGAAGTAAGCGGAAGATCTACAGGGAGCTGCGTAGAGACATTCAGGCCAGTAGCTCCCGAATAACAAATGCACTGATGTCCAGGCGAGGACTGCCAGAGCAATTTGTTCTCCTGCCCTGGGGAGAGGGCCTGATGAGGGCTGTTTGGAGAGGATGTCAGGGAAGGAATTTTTATTTTACGAGTAAGGAGATACAGAGGCTCTTTCTGATCTGTTACAGGTGTGTTAATGATTTGTGAGCTGCAGCAGGGTTTGTGGTCGTCCGGTTATTTTGCAGGCTGAGAAGATCCTTCCCAGTTCTGTAATACCATATTTGTAGTCATGTACCTGGCTGGTTTTTTTAATGATAAGTACCTAGAGGTTGCTCAGAGCCACAGCGTCTTAAACCGGGTTTCTCCTTAGTGCTTGTTGGTTTCTAGATACAATTTAAGATGTTGATTTTTCCCCCAAACCCCCATGGCTTGGTGTTGCAAAGAAAAGTGGTTTGTTAAAATTTGTCTTATATCACAAGCTAAGCAAACCTCAGTACATCCCTTCTCATCCCATGTTGATCCAAGGATTAGATGTCAGCTCCCTAATTCAGTGAGGGCGGGCACAGACCTGCTGCAGTAGCTCTGCCCGGTGCTTCTGAGGAGGTGAGCGCAGCAGGGTGCTGAGGCAGAGAGGGTGCAGGGGCCCTTCAGTCCTTGTCTCTTGCAGAGAGTTGGGGGACAGAGGGGAGAGCCTGGAGAGACTCCCAGTTTGTCACTGGGGCACTGAACAGGGCCAGCAGCCGGCCTGGGATGTCCTCAGGTCTCAGCCAGGAATGGTTGTTAAAAAGAGCTTCATCAGGCACTCTTGACTGTAAGTTTTAGGAACTCAGAGTTTTACTTTGATTTATTTCAAACATCCAGCTACCAAGAATAAAATAAGAACCTCTCATATGTGTTTTGGAGAGCTAATAAAACGTATTTACAGGTCTGCAAAATCCTTTGCCATGCGCAATTAAATCAGCATTGCAAATCCATCCGAACATGGTTCTCCGGCATCGGCCTCCAGATGACATGTAACATGTTTGCAGTTTGATGGCCTTCACTCAAAAGGCTGGCCACAATAGTTTTATATTTAGATTTATTTTTGGAGTTTATGGTTGAAAGATTTCAGCTCTGGGCAGCCTTTCCCGTGGCTTTTAGCAGCGACACTTGCAGTTGTGTTTCACGTAATTAAACAGCCAACAATACTTAATGAAGAAATAAATAACATCAATAAAGTAGTAAATAATTATATGCAGGCAAACACCAAAGACATTATCCATCAGGCAACAGCTGTGAGCATTAGTTTTGATTAATCAATAATGTTGTACAATAGGAGCAGGAATGCTGGCCAGGCCTCTGGGGGAATCACCTACGCTTTTCTAAGCAGCAAGCATTGTGATTTTAAGCAGAACTTTCAGCAGAATCTTTAATTAAATGTAACAGCCAAGAGCTCCTCCAGCAGCAATGCTGTACTTCTTAAAGCCCACCGAGCAGCTGGAGTTTAACCAAGACCCATTAAAGGAATTGTCTGTAGCTGGGAAGGTTTCTTGGTATGTCTGTGTTGGGGGATGCCAATAGGGTACCACGTCCATCAGCGAAGGGACTGTTGGGCCAAGGGTGCTTTGGGGGGGTTTGGTGAACTCCTGGCAAGGGCCCAGCAGTGCCTGGCTTGTGCCATCTGGGAAGAATGAGCTGGCCTGCAGCAAGGTGGCAGCAGGGCACGCCTGCCCAGCCTGCAGCTGGAGCCCGCGGGGCCTCGTCCTGGTCTGGGCAGCTCTCGGAGCAAGCGCCTCTCCTGTGTTTTGTTTCCAAATGTAGACACAGCTGATTCCCCAGCCATGCGGCAGCTCCTTGGGAACCTGATGTGGGCAGGTTCATGACAAAATCAGCAAAGTCTGGTTCGTCTTTATCTGTACCTCCTGGAAGAGGAGCCTCGATGAAGCTTCCAGGAGAAATGGATCTCCTCCCAGGCATACCCCTCTTCCCGAGCATTCCTGCCACCAGCCCACTGAATTCCATGGCACCACTGTCTGCTCGTACAGCATCCCTGGATTGTGCTGAGAGGTTCCCCTGCAATCAGCCAGCCAGAGCATGGGCTTCTTCCTTTCCTTTTTTATTTTTCCCCTTCTTTAGTGTATAAAGAGCTTTAAAAGAAGGTAAACCATTGAGAAAGGCTGATCACAGCACCAGATCCCAACTTAGATAAAAGGCACAAGGCTTTATAGCCCTTACCCCCTTAAAAGAGAAAGAGGAGAAGGGACAGGAAGGGTTTCTGGCGTGTCAGGGACAGGTTTCCGGAGCCTGCGCTCACATCTTGATGGTTTGTTCCTCATGAAACCAATTGCTGATGACTTCTTGGCATCTGAATAAGCAACAGCACCGTGTTACTTCCACCATGAGTCCAGTGCTCCACACTAGCAGAGACAGGAGCACAAGAAGGGAGTGAAGTGAAGGCTGTAGCTTGGCTTGACATGAACAAAACAGATGTGCAGACCCACTCCTGAAGGGTTACTTTAATTCTCGGAGATGGCAGATGCACATAGGAATTTTGCAAGCATAAGGCACATGGGTTTGTTGAGCTAAAAATGGCAAATCTCCAGAGAGGGATGGACAGGGAAAGCCCTTGGCTCTTGTTTGAGAAAGGGAGGTTTGCAGAAGGCAATGGGGGAAACATCCACACGGCTTAAAAACTCAAACAGTGCCCAAAGACCAGTCTTGAAGCCTTTTTTTTCCAAGCCTTATCAGTGGGAAAACCAGGAACAGAATCTCACATGATAATTGCTGGTAGCACAACAAACCCCAGAGGGTTTCCTTACCCGCTTCTCAACATGCAGGCACTAATAAACTCCTGTGTTAACATTAATATTCCTGATAGTCTCTGTGGGCTCCTTCTCCCAAACGTGAATCTCATTAACATCTGCGAACCCAAAGTAAATTTGTGGGCGTTTAAAGGTGTATCCTGTAAATTGGGGGGTTTCTCCCTGCTCACAGCCCCTCAGAGCACCTGCCAGCCAGGTATGGTAGCACTGACTGCACTTCTGGGCTCTGGCATGGCAAATGGGTACTGCCAAATCTGCACAAATCTGGTTACACCCCAGATAATGCCAAGTGAAAACTGCTCACATTTCTCCTTCAAAATCAGCAGATAGGATTATGGTCTCCTCCCTCCCTGTGAAGGATATGTGGGGTGTTCCCAGGGGCACAGAGCACACGTGCATTTCTCTGTGGATGCTAAGGCTGATGAGGACAAATTGACTGTGTTTCTTGCAAAATAAAATCTCAGTTTTGTGTTTTTAAATAATTAATACAGTGTAGGTAGCCTGTAAAACTCATGGCTTTTCCTTTCCCTAGAAGACAGGAAAGCATATCAATAAGCCACAGGTAAAGGCAGGGTTTGGAGGGGTAGTTTTTTAGTTTTGTCACATTATTTCACAGAGTACCCCTATTGCTTTCTTCAGGAACGTTATTTATGGCAGATATTAATTTGGTCAATGTGATAAATTAAAAAATTACAGATAAAGAATAAGTTTTTGGTATGGTATGGATCTCTCTCCAGAAAAGCAGCAACTTAATAACAGATAAGATTTTGGCATGACTTCAGAATTCTAGGTCCAGTTGTAAAGTACCTTAAATACTACTTTTTCCTAACTGGAATAGGGTTTCTGTAGACCTTTTCTTCCCAAGCAGAAAATATTTGGTATCTTATGCACTGCATCAGATAAGACAAGTGGATGATGTTCAGGTATTTCTCTGCAGTCCTGTTATTCCTGCTTTGTTTTATTCCTAAACCTGGGAAGTGCAGATCTCATCAGGCCTCCTCTTTCTTTTTATCCTGAGCCTGCGGTTGCCACTGGCTCTGCTCAGCATGGGTTTTCCCTTGGTTTGCTGTTCTCTGCTAGTTTTGGTAGGGGTGGACACGCTGCTGCCAGGCACAGTGCCCAGCAGCCAGCTCTGGTCTCCCTGTGGCTGTCACCAAGGATCACACTGTCCTCTGGTTTCACCAAAATTCAGGGCTTGGGAGGGAGATCTTTTTGAAGGATTTCAATTTTTGGATCCCTTTTTATTGCTAAGATAGGTAAAGCACCTCTCAAAGTCATTATTCAAATGTGGCATATGTTTTGCTGCGAATTTTCAGTAGGACTCTTTCCAGTGATTTCCAAAATAAATTAAACTTTGCATAGTACTTTTTCCGTATTTAACATTGCCTTCCTGGCTTTGCAGCCAAGGTTTCCTTTTAAAGGCATGTGCATGAGATTATGCAATCGTAGTATTCCGGATACCCAGAGCAATTAAAATAAATCAGGCTACGTATAATGAAGATGAGCCAAAGCATCTGTTTCTCAAGAGGATTTAAAAAAACCCCACCAACACTATCATCCCCAGGGGCCTGAATCCATGGTGGTTAGACCTCAGAGATTCTTGTACTTCAGAAATGTGTCCAGCACTCACTTGGATAAGAAAAGGAGGAGCTGCAAAGGAGGAGAGGACTCTCTGATATGGCAACTATCCCTGCTCCCTGCAAACAGCAGCTGGATAACCCCATGTGTTTGGCAAAGCTGGACTTGCAGATTAATTCTGTTTCCCTTCTAGTGTTTTAGTTTGATGTGTGTACCTGGATGGAGAGGAGGAGGAATGATTTCTGCATCGTCTCCAGCATTTACCATACACATCTTGTGTTTACAGCCTGTAGTTACTGACAGTGGTGCCTCAGCAGGAGGTGCAGAAATGTCCATCCTCCCGACACCAGTGCCAGGGACCACAGTGACCTTGGGACACAGGAGCAGTTGCTTTTTGGGCCACTTGTCCTGCAAGACAAGAAGGAGCCTTCAGGCCATAGAGTTGAGGTACCAGGAACTATTCTGATTTGTTTCCCCCTCCACTGGCACTTGGCACCAGATGCCAAAAGCTGTTTTCAGGTAAAACCAGGAAGGGGGCAGAGTGTGGGACAGTCCCCAGCAGCTTGTCTGCTGAGCTGCCTTGCTTAGGTAGGAATGGCTCAAAGACAGCTTAGCCAAAGGTTAAATGTTGCTAAACTGTACCAGATGATTGACTCATTAGTTTTGTGACATTTGTAGCTCAGGTAAAGGATGGAGACATGGGTATGACTGCAGAAGAGACGGCTAGCACTTACCAGGAAAAAAATCTGCACGCAAAGGGAAGAGCAAGTTGTGGTGGTGGACACACCAGCCCTGCAGGTAGTCAGGGGACCTCAGGAACCTTTCTCTGTGTCACTGCATCTCATCCTAGTGCTGGCAAGAAAGATCTCAACAACTGAGAGGTCAAATGTCCTTGCACAAACCAAACTGGGGAAAACGGAAAAACTCAATCCCAAAACAGGTGAGCAAGAGTTGTCATAAGCACTTAGGCATTAGGAAGGCAGTCAAAGTCAGTAAGGAGGTGAAGTTCCCTGCTTTCATATGAGGGCAGGGCAGAACAAGGCCAAATTTGAGTTTGGCTGGTGCATCCCCTGCCTGGGAAACCCACCTTCCCCTAACTTGCTCCGCAGCAGCACTGGCTGCTCCGAGACAACTGCTTACTGTTGTCTGGGGCCCACCAAATTTCTTTAAAAAAAAGGAATTTTCTCAGAAAAAAAAAAGCCATGACAGCTCAGACCTGCTAAGTGGAAAGAGGTCAGCTTGTTTACTTAAACCTATTTAAATCCGGCACACTGAGAATAGCAACTTGCTTTGACCACTGACTTGGGTAAATATGGCCTGGCATTCTTACAGTGATATTTCCAGCCCCAGCTATCCCCATCATGCAGGGATATGTATGTATACACACAAATGTATATTTTCACTAAAAACAGTTGAGGTAAATTATTTGACAGGAGCTGGATGTGAAATGGCTGGTGTGCGTTTCCTGCGCATCGTTCGGAAAGCGAAGCCCATCTAAAGTCCTATCAGGCAACATCCCCTTCCGAGCTTTACGATTATAAAAGAAATAGTTTGGTCACATTTAGGAACATTTCCAGTGGAGAAATTTTATTCAGGATTTGGTGAGAAGGTACCTATTTTTAGCAGATAAATTAGCATGTTTTCTGAAGTGATCCACACAGGAAAGGATAGCCAGGGATTGCTCGCTGGACATTATCAGCGTTCCAGCTTTGAAATGACAGTTCAGCCCTCGTGACGTGAGATGAAATGATCTCCGTGGCCTCGGCTCCCTCTTTCTTCCGCAGCCGTCCACGCTACCACCACATGTAACAAGACATAATTTTACATAAGTAGAAGGCTGTGCTCTGAGCCAATATTCGAGTCGTACCTGATTGAATATTGCCATTTCAGAGCCACCATCTAATCACATTTTTCAGGCTGCGTGAAGAAAATAATGTTGTTATAATTACACAGAGTGTTTGTGTGTATGCACGCATGTGTATTATGTATGTATAATGACATTAGGATGATAATATAGCTGTTTCTATTAGCTCTGTGGTATTAATAAGGTATGACAGAAAGTTATTTGATACCATTTGAAATCCCACTTGCATTTTCATATTGCTCTCAGATGTAATTCAGGGACTTGATTTTTATGAGTTATGGCTCTGATGTCACTTGTATTTTTGCCCGTAATAGGTCCCACTGGAGCAAAATTCATCAGACTCAATTAACAGCATCTGAAAAGTATATCTTGGTTAGCAACCGATCAGGCAGAAATGGTGTGGGCTCTGTTTTAGCTGACCCATCACCCTGTGCCACTACATGAAACCAGCTTTGCAGGCAGCAGTTAGCAGCCGCTGCAGCTCAGTTACTGTGAGAGTATAGCAATTATTTTGGGGGCTGCTCAGCTGCTGGTTCTTCCCATCCCATGGCTGCACCCCTTGTTATGGGTCTCAGAATACTCTGCAGCCACCTGGGCACCTTCCTACTTTCTGCACGTGCAGGTGATCCATCCCACCAGTCACTATTTTATCGGTGAATATCTTAAAATATCAGTGGTGATTATTTTCCTTCAGCAGCCTGGTCTGGGAGCCCTGGGGCAGTGGGGTGCTCATTCCAGGCGAGCTGCTAGCTGTGCTGTGGGGGAATTAAAAACTCAGTGCCAGGGCAACAAAAGGAAATGCAAGGTAAATAAAAATAACTCCAAATGCACATATGAATGGAAGACTGGGGTTTGAAAGCTGATCTCACATAGGGTTTTCTGCTTGGTTTGGTCACTTATTGGGGCTGGTGGATCTTTTGAAGGGAAGATAAATGCTCTGACTCCGGGTATTATTAATGCTTTGAGCTGGTGATTTGAACATCTGATCTAAAGGGCTCCCAAAGTGAGAGACTGGTCCCAAAACCTGCTGAAGTGAACATGGGCCCTCATGGCAATTTCACAGGGCTTTGCATCCCATCCTGTGTGCTGAGCGGGAGCAGGGGCTGGCATCACCCTCACAGCCCCTCTGTGACTCCGTCTCCCACCCTGGGCACTCCCCATAAAACTCCTCCATGTCTTAAAAGCCTGGGAGGGAAGAGCTCTGAGCAGAGAATCAGTGAGTGAACTGGAGCCCCCCAGCACTGCTGGCTGCCCCCCCGTGCAGGCACAGCCCCGTCGCAGCGTGGGTCAGGCTGCCTTCCCTTCCAAGCACAAAGCTGGGCTTGAAGACTCCAATTGCTTCCTGTCTCCCAACATGCCTGACCACAACTATTTTTAATTGTAAGGCATGAAAATAAAGTTATTTAATAAATTAACGCTTCAAATGCTTTTTAGTTCAACTTTGGCTGTTTATTAGGACCAGTCTTATTTTGGCTTCTATGTAGTCATTTCCAGCTACCACTCTGTTTGATCCCCATCTTATTTCCTTTGTAATCTACTGATCTTCTGTTGTTATCATTGCTGTGTTTTATGGTTTTGCATTACTTTATTGACTCGGTATACTGTAGACTGCTTTTTTTTTTTCCCTTTTCACTGAAAATAGCCTTTTATGAGAAGCTTAAGCAAAAGCCTGGAATGTCCAAAGGAAAGCACAGAAACATTACAACATTTTGCACATTTCTTTTGGCCAGAGAAAGTTACAAAATATTCATATGAAGAAACTTATTCAGTGCCTGCAGGACAAAATCCAACTCTTGATAATATGAGGAATTTCAATTTCTGCTATAAACAGGCTCTGTATTTTTTTTTTTAATTTATTATTTTGAAGTATAAAGAGTTTTCTGGAGAGGAGGGGGAAGGCTCCTATACAACTGATGTCAGAGCAGTGATGAGTATGCATACTACCCTCACTGCTAGGAATATGTTCTCTTCTGCACTGCCACAGCCTCTGTTGCTATCAACAATTAGAAATGCTATCAATGCTACCAACATTAGAAACTCAAACAGGCTGCTGATGGTCCTACCAGCCAGCAGGACAGGATGAAGTGACACCAAGGGCTGGGGGCTGGAGCCATGGGGATAGAGGGTGAATCCTCCTTTTGCTCATGCTGGGCTCCTTCTCCTGCCCCACAGACAATGAGCTCCTCTACATCTGAAGGTTAGGTGGGGTCCTGCAGGAGCTCAGTGCATGGAGTAGTGACTTGGGTCATCCTGCATGAGCCCTTCCTCCCAGCATGCTGCACAGATGGATAATCATCCCTCTCCTGAGAGGACCAAAGCATGCCCAGCCTCACCACCTTCTTCATAGTGGTTGTAACACCATGATTTGGAGGGATGCTTGGAGGAAGACTGTGGCTGGTGGGAAGGATGGGGCTCTGCAACTATCAGAGCTGTGAGTGATGCTCCATGCAGTGGGGAGGAGCTCAGGGCTGGCATGGGGGCTGCACAGGGTGCCCGGGCCCTAGCTGCTGGGGTAGAAGCAGAGGGATTTGGGCATAAATGGAGATGGGAAGTTCTCTTTGATACTTGATTATATATGGTGGGAAAGGAGCAGCCCTACCTGCCTGAGATAAAGAAAACGAATAAACACATAAAAACCTGTTTGTGCCCAATATATTGTAACAATCGTTTGAGGACGGTTTTACCTGTGTGAGAATATAACCCTGATTAAACATGCCAAGGTCAGTGAAAACAAAGGTGAATTGCTGAAGAAATGTGTGTTATTCTGGCCAGGAGTTCACTGGGGATGAAATGGAGCAGCACTCCCTGTTTTGCAGGGATGTGTCGAGGTGTGGGTCTCGCTTGCATCACCTCCCATACCTGCCCAGCCCCTGACAAACATCCTCCCCCCAGGGGACTGAGCTCCCAAGCACAAAGTGAGGAGACTTTAGTGGCCAAAAGGGCTGCAACTCGCAGCTCTTCTGAGCTGTTCTGCTGGGTTTGCCCATCCAAGCCGCGCTGGTGCTGGGTGAAGCCCAAGCACTGGTACCCGCTGGCTTCCTGCCGTCCTCAACAAGCATCCCAGCCTGCCCCCGCTGCTCACAGCATTCTCACCGCTGTGAGTCGGGAGGCCACAGACCGGATAGGCACTCGGAGCATCTTGAAAGGATATAGGGCAGGAAGGGTGAAACCTCTTACAAACTGTAAGGATTTGGTAATTCCTCCAGAGGAACCAGCAGAAAAGCAGCCTGCCCCTGGAGAAGCACCAAGCATCCCAGCCAGGCGCGGGCGCCGAGGATGTCAAGGTGAATCCCTCACCTTCGTGGCACCGGTGCGAACCTTGCCCAAATTGCCGTGCCTGCTCCGTTCCCGCTGCCCGGGGCCAAGCGAGTCCTCGCCTGCGCCTCGCACAGGGGTTCCCATCACCGAACATCACGGCTTGCAGCGGGGTGGGCCCTCGGTCCCAGCGGGATTTGTGCACCGACTGTCCCTTGCTGTGCGGCACCGCTGTCCCTGTGTCCGGCACCGCTGTCCCTGTGTCCGGCACCGCTGTCCTTCTGTCCCGCCCCGCCGCCCGCGCCACGGCCGGGGCAGCAGCCGCCCGCCAGGGGGNGTTGCTGCCCCCCGCGGCGCGCTGTGTCGTGATGCACGCGGGGCTGACGTCACCGCTGGCGTCATTATTAACGATTTCATTCATTTATTTATTTATATGCTCGTTTGTTTATTTGCTTATTTAATTATTTATTTGTTTCCGTTTCACGGCGCCCCGCTGGGGCGGCTCCGAGCTTGTGCCCGCCCTTGCCCCCCTCCCCCTGGGATCAGGGCCCGCGGAGGGGGCTTGGGAGG